>JAYMFT010335041.1:0-39127 GCA_038088735.1 Panulirus argus
GATGAAGGAAAAGGCGAATTTGTAAAAAAAAAAAAAAAAAAAAAAAAATATATATATATATATATATATATATATACACACACATATATATATATATATATATATACAGTCAATTCAGCCTTAAATATAACCTTAGTCTCCTTTGACTTGCTTCAGCAATGGAAACCAGAAAAATGCATTATTAGCTGCAGGGCTGTACCACACTATCTTGTATTACTAATTCCTACCTAGAGAGCGCTGGAAGTGCTATATGGCTGTGTTAACTCCAGTTATAGTAGAGATAATAAATGCACACCAGTACAGTGAAAGTTTTATTTCCCTACAATTGTACATCTTTGCAGTATTAATAACAATTCTGCAATGAATAAATTGACATATTTCTATGTTTGTATCAGCTTTTTCCTTTACTCAGATCAGGGTCTGGTACAGTGTCTCCCTGTTCAGTGCTACTTGCAGAATAATCAAAGACCAAAGAGAAATACTCTAAACAAATGCCAAAGAATACTGTATGATGACAAATTACGGAAATGCATGCGATTGGCCCTATAACATTAATGAATGTTTAAGTTCCTAGTCACATCGCAGAACTATGGACAACAGAATTGTACTAGTACTGTGCAAACTTAACTTTCAATTGCCAAGCATGATTTGTGTTTGTATGTACGGCCAACAGTCTGCAGAGACCTTAGACATAGCTAATCCTTCTAGCTTTGGTGTTTGGCACACTTAAGAATAATGGAAAAGTATGCTAGCTTTTTTCTAGGTTTGGAAGTCACACAGAATTTATTTCTTGCATTTAAACTTGAGAAGGTGCGAAAAGGATATAGGTTCTCTAACTGCAAATATACTTGGAAGTAAAAGTAAAACTGAGATGAAATGATAAATAATACCGAATATAAAATGAGGCAGTGTGGAGTTTGAGAATATGTACTTTACAATGAAAAAGACAAATAAAATCAGTTCTAAAAACATAATTTTCTGAAACAAAACTATAGGATATTACTGATAACATCAATAATATTTTAGTACTGTTACCATCAGGCTTCTCAGTAATTACCTATTACAATTACATGCAGTACAATTAGGTAATTACAGGGAAGGCTGGAGGTACCTCAGGTAAAATGTTATTGTTAATGTTTTCATTGATATCTCATAGTTCATATTCATTGATTATAGACAATGATAGTACACCAAATATCTACATAACAAATTTACCAATGATACCATAGGTCCTTCAATGCATCTCTGAAAGTATCAGGAAAGTAAAGATGGCCGTTTTTACCAGAAATGGACTAAATGCATCCCAGAGTACTTCAGAATTACCTTACTCTTTAGTACCAGTTTCTCAGCATAACACCTGTACTGGAATGGAAAAGTTATCACAGGACATTTGCTATTGATGAGAGAGTCATGTAATTCAGGGATAAATGGAGACTTTTGCTGTGGCCACCCCCTACATGGGAATTCCAGGAGGGTACGGTCATCAGAGATATAGATAAATAGATAGACAGATCATAAGACCTCACATGAAACTGTACTTTCATAGAATATTATGATCTTCCCTGCTGCCCCATTAGTAGGTACTAACAGTACATCATCAGCATAATCAAAGATGTGTTATCTGCATGGAACTCTTCTTTCAAAGGATTTTAACTCTTCTAATGATCCTTCTATACTGCAAAGAGAACTAGGGCAAAAATATTTTAATTCTTAGATGCTAAACTTTATCAATTGCCTTAGAGGTTTCGAGAAAGTAGAATTCATGATTTATCGAGTATTACAGAACTGATTTCTAATGACATTAAGTCAGTTAGTAAAAGTAAGTAACTATCAGATAAAACCTAAGTTACACAGTTACACCACTGGCTATGAAAATAAAGGTACATATCCTACGAAACAAGGGGGTTCAGCTATTATCCGACCACATATATCAAATCATGTTTATCACTCTGAACTGAAAAACTGGGAAAGCTGATGGTGGATGTAGAGTCGAGTAGGTGAGAGTTTGCATGGAGTAAATTGAGCTCTCCCAGCACTAATGTATGGATGTGAAAATGAAGTTTATATTAGTGTGGAGAAGGGAAAGATGAAATAATCTGAGATGGAGAACTTGTGCAGTATTGCTAGAATTAGGACGAGCAAAATGAAGAATAAAGATGAAAGAAGGTATGCTGGGTGGATGTCAATACAAAGGCATGTGGATGACATTTTTTGGATGATATGGTCATGTAGAAGATACTGCAGAGGATGGGTTGGTCATGCTGATATATAGCCAGACAATAGAAAGTACAAGCAAGAGAAATACACCATGGAAGGTGGTGAACAGAAGCGGGGAGAGAAGTTAATTAGGGCCAGGGATATTTATGGTGAAGATGTCAGAGGAATGACTGGGAACTAAATGTAATGGAATCAATTTGTGTATGGAGTGGTATCAACCGACATGTTACCCTTGTATGAAACAATGAGGTGTGTAAAGTGAAAAAGTAAGAAGCACTTTATAAGTGTGGAAGTTCATGTTTTACTTCAACTGAAAATAGAGTTAACGATGATACAGAGAAGTGCAGTTCTCCGTGCAAGGTTGCGTAGACTTTTAACCATGACATAAATGAATATATTTCATATTTTAAGGCACTTGGCTCAGAACTTAAGATATGTCATTATTAGTTAACTATCAGATATTATGTGCTCATGGTGTAGTGGTTATCACATCTGTCTAACACACAGAAGGTCCCAGGTTCGAGCCCTGGTGAGCACAGTGTGGTTTTAATGTATATCAAATATTGAATATCTTCTGCGTAGGATTAATATGAATCTCATTCATCTTTGTAAATGAATATTTTATATATATTTATATACATATATATACTTCAACAATCGATTTAAGTTAATCTTGATATTTTTGGCAACAGAATGATTAGCTTATGCAGGAGTTCTTCGTCCTAATTGGTTCTAGAGATCTGTGACGCAACCGTGACGTACTTCCACTGTGCTGCCGGCATGTGGATCAGTGGTGACGTCAAGGTACAGACTCATAGTGGGGTATATATATAAGAGAAGATAAATGACAAGGATTTGGTGCTGATGCACGACGTTGACGTAAATAGAATTGCCATTATAGCTTTAGTTAGTCAGGCATGCTGGATTGTAGGGACAAATACTTTTGTTTTACAAGGACAGGTGGCTTTGCTTCTTTAATTGGTTGCTTACAGGGATATCTGAATTTATGAGTCTCTCTCTCTCTCTCTGTCTCTGTCTCTCTCTCTGTCTCTCTCTCTCTTACTACGATGAAGCCTCTCTATAAATACATTTATCAGAGACAGACACAACTAAAGCGTTTGACCATTTCAGAAATCGGCGTCCGGGTCTAACGGAGTTCCAGCTACATTTCATTAAAAATAAGAGTTGTTCTAAACTTTCTGAAGGATATAGATCCAGGGCCAGCCCTTCCCATATTCTCAGAGAGTAGGGCACCTATCGCTAAGAGGCTCAGTAGTCTCGACCATTAGATGGCAGCCTTCAGAAAGCAGAGAATGCTCCGGACACCTTATATATTTATTTATTTTTCTTTCAGGGAGATGTCCATGGGGCCCTCGAATGCTCGTGATTTAGGGGATAGTCTGAAGAGTGGACGTCCCCAAAAACAGACAGCTTAGGGCCCCTTACAGGCTAGGGCCGAGCCTGTATAGACCAGTCAGTCTAATATAACCATTGATGAAGATATATAACAAGTGATGGACAGATTCATTATGGAACGCATTGCTAGGATAGTTTACTAAATGTACACTCTCCTCTCCAGTATCTTAGACGAACTTTATGAACATATCCCTAGTTTTGCAACTTAATTCGGGAAAATTGCATAAATCAGTGCGGGGGATATGAGAACAAAAGAGGCTTTCTGACATCCTGAGTCATTTATGAAGAAGCCAGTTCTACATTTTTGATAATATAAGTCACTCAAATTAGCTTTCAAATAAATTCATATTTATATCAATGTTACATATATTTTATCGTAATATTTAGGATGAATCAATGTCTTATGCCAGATGCTATTACGTCATAAACTGGGAGAGCCAATCATGCGGCAGATCTCTATCCGGGGCCTGGATGCCAAGCGGCACTTCTAGCAGATGCTGCCACTCAATGTTTACATGTGAAGGGGAAAACTGTAGTTTTGTGTTGTGATAAGGCAGAGGAAATGTCGGGGTCCATAGAAATCCCACTACGGGATAGCGATGAGGTGAGGACTGCGATACAGTGAACGGGTGTTGGATTGAGTGATGAGAGAAATGTAGCTAATTTAAAGGTCTCTTAGTTATACATTTTGATGTCGACAGGTTAAGGCTGTGAAATTTTTGCAGCCTTAGAATTACGGGAAGTTTGGTATAGAATTATATTAGCTGAATTTCTAGTTTATTGTGCCAATCTGTGAAGACAGGCAAAAGTAGTATCACCGAGTTCTTTTCTCATAATACAGTTGATTAATGGAGCTACTGATTAATTACTCTGAAATGTAACTCGCTTTCATTAATTTTCCCAAATAAAGAGCAGGGCCTTGAAACAGTGAAATCGTGAGGCAGAAAAAAATTCCTAAAATACCCTAAGTATTCTAAATATTAGGGAGAATGTGGGGTTAACGAAAAAGCATGTGATGAATGTAACACATGAATTACTGTGGATATACTGTACTTGTCCTTTCAAGTGGACAAAAGTAGTACTGAAAACAGATTTGTGCTTTGTGACTATAGTTAAGGAATTAAACAGATTTGTGCTTTGTGACTATAGTTAAGGAATTATGCTACAGGTAGTCTACAGTGTTTTGTATAATTTTTCGTGATATAAAATCCATGTAATGACAAAAGAGTTAAGCTTACGTTTGAAATAACTTACAACTTACATTATATACGAATCTGATGTATCATGGTGAAGATTTCTTTTGTATTTTTGTTTTTTGAATTTTTGACCAATTTTTTTTAATTTTTACAGTAAAGATTTATATTTGCAATGTGTTCTTATATTTAATGTTGGACGACAAAAGTGGCTTCCATATCAGCTGTTATAGCATTAGTTACATTCAGTCAAGATGATTATGTCTTTTCCTTCAAAATAAGGCAGAAGACATATGCAGTCTTATGCTATACATATAGGTTTGTCTTATTTGATGTAGTAGCTGCAGTGATGTTTGTTTGTTGTAGTTATATACTTGTTTGGCTAAAGTAAGTAGTCATTTGTACATATGTGGTTCTTGGCTATATTTTCTTTTTGATATCTTTGATATCTTTTTATTTTGTGTATACTTCACATAATGTGTCATTTTCCTCTGCAGGTCATCGAATTGGACTTGAGTCAACTCCCTGAGGGAGATGAAGTACTCAGCATCCTCACAAATGAGAAGGTTCCACTCAATTACTGGGTGGATCTTGCTGTAAGTTCTTGTATGCTGTGTAACCTTGTGGTATAGTGGTATAGCATGGCTATTTTGGCTTGTAAAGAAAACATGAATATCTTTAGTTAAGTGTGATTGTGTTAAAAACACATGTATAAAACAATGAAGAAATTCAAAAGGTAGTTTTTTAGATTACTGCAAGGTGAAGAAAAGAATGGGTGTGAAGTAAATGATGTAAGTTTTGGACCAGTGAGATTATTTCTACCTATAAGCCAGTTTTTCTCATTCTCTTGTGATTGTTATGGAGAGAAAGTTTTGGTTTCCTATGTTTATATATCTTTCATTCTCATGTACATATGGTTTGTCTTTCTTCCAGTGTTTACTGATAATAGAGTGAATGATGATATGTTTTAGATGAAAGAAGATTTGCATATCCTTTATCTGTTGTAATCTGTAGCATCGGAATCTTTTGCAACGATATATTAGTGCTTAGAGTAATTACAGCATACCAATACCAGAAAGCAGATTTGCTTGATATATTAAGATTAATTTGCAAAATCAATGTCACACCAGTGTTGAGACAGAAATTCAGTGGATTCTTATATGTTGAGGACTTGGGTGTGAGGGATTAAAAGTGGAGATATATCAAACTATTATATATTTTATAGTAAATTATTGAAATATTAACCAGACCAAAGATGAATAAGAAACAGAAACTTTCAATAAATATATATTCATCAATCTCTCTTAGCACTAACTGAGTTAGTGCTAAGAGTGATTGATGAATATACATTTATTGAAAGTGGTCCTGGATTTTATTAGTATAATATGAGATCAGAGTAGCTTAAACATTTTGTAATTCTTACCTCATGATATATTGAATACATTGTCTTGAAGTTAAGCTTTTCATAATTCAGACTTCGACTGCCTTTCTCAGATCGAGTATTATAAACAAAAGAAGGAGGATGACTTTGTACGTATCTTGGAAGCGAGCCGAACCGATGCTAATACCATGTATCGTGAATCAGAAAAGGACCAGGTAAAGTTTGGTATTGCAGTTGATTGTCAGTTAAAATCTTGAGAGTGTTTACAGTTTGGAGAAATAATGATTAATTTACTTCTTTAAGTTTCATAGGTTTTATGTATTGCATGAAAGGCATCAAAAGATTTCTGTGATAATGGTAATTAAAGATTATGGTTAATGACCAAAAACTTAACACTTAGCATTTCCTCTTTGCACCACAGATGAGTTGTTTTGATACACTGGCAGCTTATTATGTTCAGAAAGCCAACAAAGAGAAAGACAAAACTGTTAAAAAGGACCTGTTTCAAAAAGCTACTTATCTCTACACTACAGCTGATAAGATCATTATGTATGACCAGGTAAGAAGTACTTGTTAACCTCAAGAAACATAATTGGATTATGTAGATAACTAGATTACAAGATTTTAGGGATGATCTTTCTCTCAATGTCATATGGGTGTTGGTAGGCATTTTGGAAATGTGAATAGTACTGTATTATCATGCTGTTTGAAAGATTGCTTATAGAGTTCCCTTAAATGACATAGAAATTTAGTTTCACAGGTTTTTTGCTGATTTTAGATTGAAAGAACTTGCAGTAATTTCATAAATACAGTGTTTTAAATATTATATTGTAAGTGCATGCCTCTCCCACTTTAGTGAAAACAGAATAAGGAACAGAACCTGACAAAGAGATGGAAGGATTTAGTGACAGAGGCTTTAGGTATGTGGGCCTAAACATTCAGGAGGGTGAGAGGTGTGCTTAGGATGGAATGAATTTGATTGTTGTATACTGGGGGTCCTTTGCTGTCATTTAATTGAACCAGGGCATATGAAGCAGTCGAGTTAAACCATGAAGTAATCTCTGGGGTTTGGCTGTGGATGTTAAGCTCTGATTTCTGTACGTTATACATTATACATGAGGCTGTTGTTTTTTGTTCTTGAAGTTACTATGCTAAAGCAGGGGAGGTAGGTAGGTTTTAAAATGCATCCATAACCTGTAAACTTATTTTCCATTTCTTATTTTTTTGACTTTTCCAGAGATGATGCAGAAAGATTTATGTCTATTTAAGACTGAAACATAAAAACAGTTTTTGAGTGTACAGTAATTTGCCTGCTTTGAAGTACAGAGTACTGTACTTAATATTTCTTACAATTATTATATATTTGTTTTGATTTTGATACTCATTCTGCATTTTCATTATCTTGTAGTTACAAATTTCTCAAAGAATAATCTTTATAAAGCATGAGCAAAGACCATTGTCAACATTGTGCACTTCCTGGACAGAACCATCTTTTGGGTCGAGCTTACTTTTGTTTACTGGAGGGAGACAAAATGGAACAAGCAGATGCACAGTTTAATTTTGTTCTCAATCAATCTGCTAACAACATTCCTTCGCTGCTTGGGAAAGCCTGCATTGCTTTTAACAAAAAGGTAAGTTACAAGAAAGATTTATTTATACTTGTAATCTGAGCCATAATAATATTGAATATTTTTTTGTAAATGAAAGTACCTTTATTACTTTTGGGGAGGCTGGAGGGAATATGTGAAAAAAAAAAGAAGATGGAGAGAAGTGAATGTTGATTTAATCTTTTGAGTATGTGTGTATGATATGAGCTATTGGTTTTTCTTTCATTAGAAGCATTGGGTATTATCATTTTTAAGCATCTCATATCTATATTGTATGAGCTATTCTTGTAGTAAGCTTGCACATTTATTGATACACTAAGTTTGTGTTTAATTTATTTATAGATATATACCGTATCTTCCTACCCCAGAACGCCATTATATGGGGTATCTGTAGCACTCATGAGGTTAGCTAATTGGTTAGGACTGCAGGTCAAGAGTACTACGATATTGCATATTTGTCTCTTTGGAATAATTTCGAGACAATTGTAGAGTAAGTGGTTAATGTAATCACTTTGGAAGTTGTGTCTTGGACATGATGGGTTTTGTGATATATTGAAAAGGTGTTTGTAATGATAGGAGAAATTGGTGGTGTTGAGAATGCATATGAGGAGTTGTAATTCATTCATGAAATAGGAATGTAAATTCAGGTGGGTTATGTTTAGTGGAGAGGAGTTCAGGATTGGTTAGGGCAGCCAGTTGCTTACTGCTTGTATGGTCATTACAATGTGATTTTATATTCCATATGTATATATTGATAGGACTTTCATATTCTAGTATACTAATATGATGTTATTAATAGGATTATCGAGGTGCACTAGCATTTTATAAGAAGGCCTTGCGAACAAATCCCAACTGTCCTGCTGCTGTTCGCCTTGGAATGGGCCATTGCTTCATGAAACTTGGGAATCAGGATAAGGCTCGCTTAGCATTTGAGCGGGCGTTAGAGCTGGATGGTATGTGTGTTGGGGCCTTAGTTGGATTGGCAGTGCTTGAGCTTAATGAGAAGAAACCAGAAAATATTCGGCGAGGGGTTCAGATGCTCTCCAAGGCATACAACATTGACTCTACCAACCCGATGGTACTGAATCATTTGGGTAACCATTTCTTCTTCAAACAGGTATGAAAAAAAATATTTACAGTATTCACAAAAGTTTATTAAGTGTTATGTGAAAAACTGTGTATGAAATGATATCTTGATGTTATGTACAATTTGTTGATATTAACATGCTGCTGTTTAAGAATGTTATTAATTGACATGCATTATACATAGGACTTCCAAAAAGTGCAACATCTTGGTTTACATGCATTTCACAATACGGAAAATGAATCAATGCGTGCAGAGTCCTGTTACCAGATGGCCCGAGCCTTCCATGTGCAAGAAGATTATTCACAGGCATTCCAATACTACTATCAAGCTACCCAGTATGCTGCTCCCAACTTTGTGCTTCCCCACTATGGACTAGGTCAAATGTATATCAACAGGGGCGACACAGAAAATGTAAGATTATTTTTATTTTGTATTTCGCAATGATATTACCTTTCTTGTTTTTAGACCGTAGTGGCTAACACAGAGCCCCTCTCAAGTATTTCAGTCATGGACAAGGTCCATTTTTACCAGCATTAGGTTATTAAAATTTTTTGTCCCCCCTTTTTTTTTACGTCAATAATGTTCTTTCAGTTTTGTTAGGCTATACAGTGTTTTGAAAAAGTTTAATTGATAATGGTTTTTTGTTTTTAGGCAGCACAGTGTTTTGAAAAGGTTTTAAAGGCACAACCAGGGAACTATGAGACCATGAAGATCCTGGGCTCCTTATATGCCAGCTCCACTTCCCAGAGCAAACGAGACTTAGCGAAACAGCATCTAAAAAAGGTTTGTAGCTTTGAGTTGACTAATATGGTTACTAATGTATCTCATGTAAATGGTATATTTTATGTCTCCGGTGGTCTTGCTAGGATGTGTAGCATTATGTGTTGTTTCTATATCTTTAGCGTAGATCACTCTTTGAGTTTTATATTCTTGTGATTTAGTGGAAATTTATTCAGGTAAGACCCCTGAATAATGTATTGTTAGGGGCATCAGTTTCACTTGCATACTTCTTAATTTTTGTTGATTTAGATTATAGTATGAGATGTTTTTCTAACTAGATTTTCCAATGTAACATTAGCTTTTTCTCAGCTAGTAAAGGGTGTAATTGTTGATACAAAGACTATGAATCTAGGTATTTTTAGATTTCATGTGGCCGTATGTTTTTTCAGGTGACAGAGCAGTACAGTGAAGATGTGGAAGCATGGATTGAACTTGCACAAATTCTTGAAGGCAGTGACCTTCAGGGTTCTCTCTCTGCATACCACAAAGCTACGAAACTTTTACAAGATCTTGTACAAATGGATATTCCACCAGAGATCCTTAACAACATTGCTGCATTGCACTTTAGGTGAGTAGAACAGTATAATGTTAAATATGCTTAAGTTTATTCCTCACTTGAAAGAATGTAAATTTTTTGTCATGTTCGTAGTAGGAAAATTTCTAGGGTACATCTTTGCTGCAATTTATGCGTTCTTTTTCTCCTTGCAACAGTTATCATTTGCATGTTGACAGTGAACTGCAGGATTCATGCTTGTGATGCTTATGTGTGGAAGGCATCAGTTATTTCACAAGCCTTACTTATTGGTTTAACTATACCCTTTTCTGTGACTAGCCTATGGTGGCTTGCTAGTCAAGAGCTGAATTGATTTAAAGAAAAATCTTGATAATAGTTCAAGCTTTATTAGACCTGTTTGGAATATAAAGTATTTTTTGACATTTTTTGATTAATGTTAATCAGTACACATAAGCATCACATCTGATGCCATCGGCAACTTCTTTAAATTGCTAGTAGTGAAAGAAAGCATGCATGTTTATTGAAAGTGTACTTATAAGAGTAGAAAAAATAAGTTATACAGTATAAACCTGCTTTAATTTTTTCAGACTCAGCAATTTTGAAGAAGCTCAGAAATACTTCCAAGAGGCTTGGGATCGATGTGAAGCTGAGAAAGAGCAAGACCCCCAATACTACTCATCCATCTCTGTTACCATCAAGTACAACACTGCTCGACTGCAAGAGATGTTTTGTCAGTTTGATAAAGCAGAGAAACTGTACAAGGAAATCCTTCAGGACCATCCAAATTATGTTGATTGTGAGTTTGATTTTATTTTGGTGTTTTGTTCGCATCTTTGGGAAGTTAGTATTACTGCACTGAGCACTGATGATAGTTTCAGGACTTTCTTTGGTAATTTCATGGCTTTGTAACTGCTGATGTGGAGTGATTAAGGAGGCATTCCATCACTGTTACACCACTTTTGATTAAAAATCTGCAAGAGACAGTACTGGGGCTGCTATCTATCTCTTTCAGAATGCTTAGACCAGGTTAAGAAGGTAGGAAGAACTTTGGTGTTTGGCTGCACTGGTACCCTTAAGTGCATTGCCTGAATGTTTGCTGTCTGGTGCTGGACTATTTGAGTGTCTGCCAGATTATAGGGAATGTTGTCACAGTTGAAAAGTATAGGGTTATTGGGTTGGCAATATCCTGTTATAATAGAATGTCAGAAAGCTAATGTATTATTCTATGCTTTTTTTTGTTGTTTTCAGTCAACAAACACAAATTTTATTCACATTGCTTATTACATATATTTTAGGTTATCTACGTCTTGGCTGTATGGCAAGAGATCGAGGCCAGATTTATGATGCTTCAGATTGGTACAAGGAAGCATTGCGAATGAATAATGAGCATCCAGATGCTTGGTCTTTGATGGGTAACCTTCATCTTGCCAAGAATGAATGGGGACCTGGTCAGAAGAAGTTTGAAAGAATTTTGAAGGTTTGTCATATGCTTTGGATTATAAATTGATTAGCATTATTTTTCTTTGTTATTATTATTCTTGGGGATTGGGAAGTAGGAATTCATCCAAGTATCTCCTGTATGTTATAAGAGCTTATTGGGAGGTAAACGTAAGGGTTTAAGGGTAGAGTACCTACTTATGACAAGGTTTTGCTAGAATAGCAGGACTAGATGTTACCAGCCTCTACTTGCAACTGGTTACACTTATTTCTTATGAATAACCTATTATATTACATAAGATTTGCACATGCATCCATGTCCATATTTATAAACTGATTTCATGTCATTTTTATATTGAGATACTGAACTGTGGATGCTCCATAATTGGATGGATTAGGCCTTTCAGCAATCCTTGCATTTTGGTTAATATTTCTTTGTCAGTCTGTTTTCACTTATGAATTGAAAAAGGATAACGAAGTTTTCAGCTATTGATTCTTAAAGACAGAAGTTCATATTATCTGTCACAGATACATATGATAATTTTTTTGTTTGTTATAAATGAATGTTGAATTTTTTTTAATCATTCAAATCTCTCACTGTAACTTTATTGTTACTTTTCAGAATCCAAGCACCACAAATGATTCATATTCTTTGATTGCCCTGGGCAATGTGTGGCTGACGACACTCCATCAACCCAACCGTGATAAAGAGAAAGAGCGTAAACATCAGGACCGAGCTCTTGCCATGTACAAAAGTGTCCTCAGAAGTGACCCTAGAAGTATATGGGCTGCAAATGGAATCGGTAAGCAGTTGTTTACAGTAAAAAGTTTTCTTTTCCAAAGTAGAGTGATTACATCTCTATTAACTTTTGCATCCATGTCTTTGTCCACATCACACCTTGGTTAAATTTTTCATTGTAGTCAATTTTTCAGCTCCTCTCTGATTTACAGTTATGTAACTTTTTAATGCATATTGATGGGTCCTTTATCATCCTTTGAAAGGTAGGTTGTTCTGGCCCACATGGCACATCTTAGAGGTGAACTTTTTAATCAGAAATAATCTGTTTATGTTCACTTTTAAACCATATTTATGATATATGTAATATTAACAAACATATGATGAGTTTCTTTGTGTTGGTAGCCAATTAGAGAAGGAAAGAAAAAAATGCTTTACAGAAAAAGGGGCATATTTCTTCATAATGAAAGGGCCCCCAGATCTCTGCCTAGATTTCTGCTTATGGCAGCTAGGCTTGTATCTATTGTGTACTGTAAGAAAGAAAGTGCTGGTCAGTTTTTGTATAACTTTTAAGTTGATAATAGTGTTGGTAGCAGTGGATCAGTTTCTTCCGCCATATGTGCAGAAAGCAGTGTCCTGCCTGACCTTCTGCAGGGCTTTATCTTGAATCCAATATAGACCAAGGGTGAACTCACCGGGATAAAGTGTATGTAGTACTGTTGCATTGTTGCAAGTAAGGAAAAGGTCATTCTTCAGCAAGAGTATTTTCTGCAGGACATTTTTCTATCATGTGACTTGTGCCTTTAATGAAATTGCAAGATATGCATAGCTAGTTATGTCACTTTATTGTCATAGCACATGCTTCATTTCTTGGAAAATAGTTAAAAACTATTAAATATGCTACTTGTACTTGATTTAGAAAATACAGTTGGACAGAAAACTTTTCAAACTTATTTATTTTGTTGTGTTTATAATTACCCCAGGATCATTTTCTCTGAAAGTCATGGTGTTACACAGGACCTTAATGAAGGTTCCTGCAGCCAAGGGCTATGCTACTTCCAGTAACTGGGAAATGTAGACTCCCTTGGAGTGAGAATCTTTGATATGGCTGTACTCCCATTGAGACAGTTTTACCAAAAGTGACTTTTCACTCTTAGTGTAACCTCAGGCAGGCAGATTCCAATAATACCCAAGAACACTTCTTATTATTTTGAAAGTAGGATCATAGTATAGAATACATTAGGGGTCATTGGCCTCTTTTATTTCATGTCACTGGTCATCTTGGTTAGATTACATACAAAGCAGTCTGTTAAGCTGATGCACTGTAAGGGCATTTGTGAGATACAGCACACTCAATAGCAAAATTACATTAAGTATACCCATAGTAAACTAGGCTAAGAGGAGCAATTATTTTAGTTGGCTGGACTAAACCCAAGGGATCTTAAAGATATGAAATGTTGTAAATGCTAAACCCAAGGGATCTTAAAGATATGAAATGTTGTAAATGCTATGTGTCTAGTTATGTTTAAGTAAAGAATCAAATGACTAAGAAATGATTTTTTTTATGAGAATTTAGGTTTGTGAAGGCCATGGTCATAGCTACCTCAATGCTTCATCACTTTTTATGACTTATGCAGTGTGCACTGTTCAACACATGATAACTGCCATATTCTTTTTTCCATTGTATTTGATTTTTATTTGAAGCTTTGTTCACTCATTCTTGATGAACAAAGGTTAACAATAGGTTTAGGTTAACAGATTGATAGACAGAAACATAGATGCTTGATTTATTTTGATTTTAGGACTGCTACTAGAAGGTATGCACATTTCTCTAATTGTTATGTATTGGTTCATCACTGCAGATGCACTTGCATATCCTTCATTGTTGTTTACTACAAAGAGAAATGTTCACCAGGGGAATAAGTATATAGCCTGGTGGGTTGGTGGGTTAGTCATGAAATCTTCATGGTAGAAGAAGTGAAGTCTCTATTAGGAATGGTATTTGAACGTTGGTCTGATATACTGAAATCAACCCATTGGTTTCTCTTTGATTATAAACAAAGAAACCAGCCAGGCTGCCTGTGTTCAGGCAGACATAAGTCAAAAGGCTAAGAAGTACTATTTGGAAATGAAAATTTTTTTCCCAGGTCATAGTTTTTTTAGAGGTTTATAATAAAAGAAGGTATTAATATTTAGTACCATTTCTTAGGTGCTGTTTTGGCTCATAAAGGATACATAAATGAAGCAAGAGATATCTTTGCCCAAGTGCGAGAGGCAACTGCCGACTTCAGTGATGTGTGGATGAACATTGCTCACATCTATGTCGAACAGAAGCAGCACATTAATGCTATTCAGATGGTAAGAAATGGCATTTGGTACTGTAGAGAAAAGCAATTAGTCGGTATCAGTTTTCTGTGTAAAGCAAAGATTAGGAACTTTTATAGAATTATCATTTGCAGTCGTTGATGCACAGGTTAAGAGACTGGGAAGCTAGAACCCCTGTGCAACACCTAGCACACTGGAAAGTGATGGCTAGTATCAGTTGCTTAAAGACTTAAAGGGTCATGTAGTATGGCCCTAGTATTATGTTGAAAAACATCCACTATAGGAATGACACAGTTCTGCATGACCTCTATATCACCAAGCCTTTTGCAGTAAGCAAGAGTATCCCTTAATATCACTTTTAAGCTTGAGCCAACTTTTCACAGCATCACTTATTAAAGCAAGTTCTTACTGTAGTTTGTCTAGAGCAATGGCAGTTGGTTTGTATTTCCATAGTCCTCACAAGAACTAATTTTGATTATTAGCTTTACATGATCATTTGCCTTTTTGTACATATTTCCTGACCTTTATATTCTGATCACTAGCCATGTTAAATTGTGAAGAATTTTGATCATATGTTGTTATGTTGATAATTAATTGAACTTTGTAAAAGGTTTAAAGATAGGACTGGTAAGTGCATTTTTATTCATGTCCATATGCCTGAGATTTTTGCATTCTGTGTTAAGTTTTGCTAAATATTATTTTATGTTTATAATTCCAAGAGTTGATTATATTCTCATGATAGTTAATCTTTGGTAGAGTGTATATGAGCCTTGATGATTATTTAGTATATTTTTCTTAATCAGTATGAGAACTGTCAGAAAAAATTCTTCAAGTATCCAAATGTGGAAGTTCTTGGGTACCTTGCTCGTGCATACTTCAAGGCCGCTAAACTAAAGGAAGCCAAGTACACACTCCTTAAGGTCAGTGAAAGAGTCACTTACATGTTATGTACATATTGTTAGTTGTCTTTTATTAATAGAGTGCTGTTAGTCATATGATTTTTCCATCATACATAGAAAATAATTAGCCTGTTGGTAGATTTTTATTATTTCTTTAGCTGCTTTGACCATACATTTCCATTGTAATGCAGACGCTTTGTTGAAATGTTTTTACAATTTAAGCATGAACTGACACGAAAAGGGCATATCCCAGTACAGCAAATGTACAGATTCAAAACAGTAGATCTGATTTATAGTAGGAAAAATCATGAGTCGTTGAATGGGATAGTGTTAAATCTTCGACACATATAAATCATGTGTCTTTAAGAATAAGAGAAAATTCACTTTAAATGGGTTACAGGCTCGTCATGTTGCTCCACACGACACTGTGATTCTTTACAACTTGGCATTGGTGTTGCAACGTTTGGCCATGCAGGTACTCCGAGATGAAAAGTCTGTCCTGAGAACTGTGTTGGCAGCAGTGCATGAGCTGACTTTAGCCCAGAAGTAAGTTGGTAGTACTTCCTTTTAGACCTGCTACATAAGGCTTGTAGCAAATATATATATCTTTGACCTCATCAGTAAAAAATTCAAAACTAAGATAATCATCACCACATCCTTCAGGTCTGGCTAGTGAAAACCTGCCAGTTGTACTGAGGGTTGATTTGAATGCATCAGATTTGTAAAACAGGTTGCTAGTTAACCACTTGATTAACTCACTTTTCATAGGGGCTAATGCACCCAGCTGTCAGCAGAAAATTTGCTGGCACCTCGGTTTGACTTCTCTATCAAGACACATTCTTTTATAGTGCTTCATAACATTTTGTAGAGTATTCTGTTCTGATTCATCAAGTGAGACAGATAACTTTATTCAAACAACCTTCACACTTGAACAAATCTATTGTAAACAGTCAGAGATAGATAAATCACTATGCATTCTTAAATATCTCCTGCCACTTTCGTGGTCTGCTTCTCCTTGTACTCTAATCCACACTGCCAAAGAACTTTACCAGCCCATCATATGCCATGCATCTTAAATTGCCAACCTACCTTAAAAGATTTTGATCCATGTATCTTTTTAAGTTTTTCAACAGCATCATATATCTTACAACATTATTCTTTAGTCTGTATTTAACTTTACTGCTCATCTTTTCAACCTGCATGGACCTTGGAAAACTATGATTTTATAGCGTAACATTGAGCTTGTACAAATATATCATTGAGTAACTATTTTGCATATGCTGCCATGTATTCTTTCCATTTATGAGGGCTCTTAGCACATCTTGTGGTCAAACTTGTACATGACTAATACTTTCAGCATCACTTTCCTCATTACCATTCTTATTGGTTATTGTTTCCGGATGCAAATGCTTAAGCTTTTTAACTGATAATTCTTTGATATTAAGATTGATGTTATCCATGCATGTACGTGATTTTTTGTCTTCTGTAGACTTGTTTTCCTGAGGAGCTGGCTAGTTTTTACCTTCAAATGTGTGAGCTGTTGCCATTGGGGTTATCTCACATTTGGTTAATTAGTGGGTCTTATGACTGTTATATTCAGCTTGATGTATGGTTGGCTTTCTTATTATTAGCTTGTAAAGCAGAATGTGATTATTTACATAGTTGAATGCCTGTTTAATGGGTTCAGTGCTGTTTCTTATCAGAAATATTTTTACTATACAGCTCAGCAATTTGCATATTAGTATAGTTCAGAAGGATGTCTCTTTCCATAAATATTTCTTTGATTGGTTATGTTAATATGATTTTTTTCTCCCAAACTACTCTCACTTCTTTCTAAGTCATGCTAGCTTTTCCCCACATCTGAAGCAAGGTGGAATACCGGGTATCTTTGCCAATATTTTTTGCCTTGAACATCACATTTCAGTTGGTGAAAAACCAACACCTGTGCTCAAATTATTTGTTTGTTTGGCTGCTAGCTTGCCAATGAGAGCAGCATAATGTGCCTTTCATGGGTCTTTGATGCCTACCAATTGTTCTTTAGATTTATTTTCTATTGAGGGACTTAGAAAACTGCTAAACAGGAGTTTACTTTTTCTGTTACATTGTTTGAGCATTTTGATGACAATATGTTTCTTAGGTATTTCCAACACCTAAGTGTCAATGGAGATCGGTTGAAGTATGACTTAGGGGCGGCAGCTGCGGAAGCAAGTCAGTGCCGTGATCTTCTGTCTCAGGCTCAGTACCATGTATCCCGTGCTCGCAGACAGGATGATGAAGAAAAAGCCTTGCGTCGTAAGCAGGAAGAAGAGAGGCAAGCACTTAAACAGAAAGTTGTGGAAGAGAGACAGAAGATGGAGGAGATGAGACGACAGATGCTGGAGGTTAAGGTAGGTCTACATTGGGATGAAGTTAGATGACAGAAAGAATGAAGAACATCCGTTGAGTTAAATTTCATATTTCAACATTCTTGATTGTGCTCATTGATAATTTCTAAGAAGCATGGGTATCTAGGGTGCTGTGCACAATTTTCCATGGTATGTTTTGCTTTGGTATGCATTGCTTGATCCTTTGTGATCATCTGTTGTGAACTGCAAAATGTCAGTTATAGATGTTTTCTGGTTTACTATGAAAAAGTGAATAAAAAAAGACTTTTATTTGTTGATAAGTATTGGAAAGAGATTGTTATCAACATATATGTTTGGCTTTTTAAAAGAGAAGAAATAGCCTCACAGAACAGCAAAAAAGAAAAAAATCATCATGCAGAGAAGGGAGTTTTTTATTTCCTTCATACTCAGTTGCTTCTTCCACCTTAATGGAATAGAGAGAGGAGTTCCGTGCTTCTGTTCATTTTATTCTTAAAGAATTTTCACTTGTAGAAAACATAAGCATATCTAATGTCTAACTATATTTTGTCCTGTTATCATGTCCATAAGGTGTTCTCTGTATTATTAGATGAAAGCACGTGAGGAGTATAAAGAGAAAATGAAGAACGCTGTTATTATCACTGAAGTAGCTGATACTCCACGTAAAGGAGGTCGTGGTCGCAAACGGGACATTGAAATTCTTTCAGATGGATCTGGAGCAGGCAGTGGAGCTGAGGGAGATCGTAAGAAGGTTAAAGGACGTAGGAAGAAGGAAACAGGGTAAGTTATATGGTGGTTTGACAGCTGTTTCAGAACTGCATATTTTCTCACAAATATTACCATTTTCCATTTATTAACCTAAAATTGCTTTCACTTTTTGTTTTTCATCCTTGTGTGTACTGCTTAGTGAACTCTCATTCATGTCTGACTTTTCATTTCTTATTGCTATTAGTGATGACTGGTTTCTTCAAATGATAGGAAAACCTATACTGTAGAAAGAATTCTTCAGTAAATATTTTAGGGACAGTTGGAGGACACAGTGTGGAAGAGTCAGGTATAGATAGAGTAAGCTCATGGAATGAGTTATAAGTACTTAAGTTTCTCTTTATACCTGCAGAAAGAAGAGAGCTAGGAAGGGTAAATCATCCAGAAGTGATGATGAGGATGATGATGTACCCCGTGGCCAAAAACGGGGCAGAGGAGGAAAAAGAAGTAGAAAGACACACGATGAAGGCCTGTCTGCCAAACAAAAGGGACGTATTGTTTCAAAAGCAACCATATCTGACTCATCAGATGACTCTGATAATGAGCGACTAAAGATTGCCAGTGGGTCTGATAGTGATACAGGAGGAAAAAGCAAACGCCGTCGAGTCATGTCTGGATCAGATTCAGAACGCTCGAGGTCAAGATCGAGATCACGTTCACGCAAGGGATCAAGTTCTAGATCACGATCTCGCTCTGGGTCAGGTTCAAGGTCACGTTCTCGCTCTGGGTCAAGGTCACGGTCACGTTCTGGTTCTGGCTCAAGGTCCCGCAGTCGCAGTGGCTCTAGGAAGAGTGGTTCAGCTTCTCGATCCAGGTCACGCAGTGGCTCCAGGAAAAGTGGTTCAGCTTCTCGATCCAGGTCGCGCAGTGGCTCAAGAAAGAGTGGCTCAGCTTCTCGATCCAGGTCGCGCAGTGGTTCTCGCTCTGCAAGCCGTTCACCTGCCAGATCACGATCTGGTTCAAGATCAAGGTCGAGATCACCATCTGGCTCAAGATCACGTTCTAGGTCTAGATCACGTCAGTCAAAGTCAAGGTCCCAATCTCCTGCCCAGGTAAGATCAGGGTCAGCATCACCTCGATCTAGATCTGGATCTCCTCGATCTAGATCTGGATCTCCTCGATCTAGATCTCCTCGATCTAGATCTGGCTCCCGATCGCCTGTCAAGTCACACTCTGAATCAGAAGTTGGAGGAGGGAGCGACAGTGAATGAAATTAATGTATTATTTCATGTACTCATATTTTGTTCCATTTCTGTACGATATCAAAATGTTTTGGGATTCTTGCCTTTCTTTCAGTACACTCTGAAGCAGACATAGGTACTTATCTCTTTTGTAATTACCACTGAAGTTCATATAGGAATTATAGTTGAAGTCCTTTAGTGTAATTACCGTTGAAGAACCATACAGTTATGATACCTCTTAAGCAAAATACATTTAGTCTTTCAATGTGTCTTTTAAGTGGGATTTTATGTAGAATCATAATTCCTTTTGCATACTCAACAGATTGTCTTTAGTGTATTGTTAATTTATTTCAAGACTTTTTGATAATAAATTTCTGTTAGTAGGCAGTTTTGTGGATATCACAGACCATTCTTGTTCTGCTTCACTCCTACAGATGTCATGTTAGGCAGTAATTTTGTTTGTAATGTTGAAATCCAATAATAATAAAAATACTCTTGGCAACCAGAGTATGTCCATTTGGTGTTTTACAACTCCAGTGTGTCATTGAGTTTATTGTTTCATGTGGTTTTATAAAAAGATTGCACTTTATTGCTCTATCATATAATCTGTATTTTTGTGTTAAGGTGGAGATGTGAATGGAAATTCGTCTTTCTAAACAAATCATCTTAGCTTGCAAAATGAAAAGTTAAGATGTGCATGTAGTAGACCAGAAGCCCATGTTTCACCATCACATTGTTCATAGCTTGAGGCTGTGTTAGTGAACTGAGAGGTTCTTACACTTGATCTACTCAACGTAAACAGGAATAAGGGTAATAAATTGGTAGCTTTCTGTCTGTTTCTATTCGGTAAGCACTCCTTATCTTCAGGTGGTGCTGGTAAATGTGTTAAGGTTTAGCTTCTCATTTTAATGGATAAATGCTCTCACCTTTAATAAGCATTCCTCCATCCATGTCTTTCCATTTAATCATTGCCTTGTTACAGTGCCAGATTGTATACGTCTTTATTGTTTATACTCTTTGTCAATCGAATTGCATTCATTCTTCTCTGATGTACAAGTCATATCAGTATCGCTTCATTAATTCTTAATGACAGAGAGATATAGTAACAAGTTTTTGAGTTCACTGCAGCAATAGATATATTTTTGCTGTGAAAGAGTAACACAAATGAAAGTGTAAATCAAATGGGACAGTATGATACATATTTTTCATATGTTTACCTCATGCAAGGAAATCATTGCACAATTTTGTATGAAACAGAATTGAGTGTGGTGGATATTTTAGTATGTTTTCATTATAAGTCTTTGTAATCATACCCTTGTATATTTTATTGTCTTTGCTGCTGCCCTTACCAGTAAACTTCAGGTAATCTTTTCTGTCTTCATGTAACCATATATATATATATATATATATATATATATATATATATATATATATATATATATATTATATACATATATAAGTCTTATATTTGACCCATGAAACCTCTTTTGGACTTCAATCCACATACTCTCTCCTCCACAAAAAGTGGAGTTAATTGAACAAATTTTGTTAAAAAAACTATCTTTAGTGTTCCATATTCTCAACTTATAGACTTTCTTTCATTGCTGTCAGTGGTGCGTATTTGTTTCCTACCCAACATTTTGCCTTTCATTTTTTTTTTCCAAGTTTCTCTGCTTTTAGTTTTCCACTGAAGTGTTTGCTGTGGTAACCCTCATGCTTTTGAAGAATCTTTTCTGTGATGCAAATATTTTATGCTTCTTTCACTTATAAGACCACCTTCTCACCTACATTCTTATTCAGATTTTAGCTGTCACTTAACATCTGATTTTGGCATTTTGCAAAAAAGCAATTGTTGCAGGCTGAAGAAATAACCAGATTTGATAACAAAAATAGTAAGCAGGAATAAATAAGAAAAGAGATAAAACCAAATGAAATATAATGGTTTTTCTTGAAAATGGGTGACAGACTGCCAGACGGGACTATATCGGCAAGTCATACTTTTCAAGTGAATTAAAGAATTTAAACATTGAAATACAGTACATATTACATACAAATATCAAATGTTCATCTCTTAACTATATGTGAATTAAATGCCCATTGTTTGAATTGCAATAAAAATAAAATTTAATCAGATTCTGCTGTCTTTATTATTGTTACATATATATGGAATTAACCTGTAATTCATATGTATGATTTTTTATTGAGAAAATTGTAGTAACTTAAAAATCACTGGCTTTTTATACAAAAATATTGCAGGTGATGCGTGTTGAAGGCCAAACTGATGTTCACTCCCAGGAGAGAATGATCATACAATCAACGAGGATCGCTGCAGAAAGACTGCCACTTCAGCCTAGTTACATCACAGAAAATACGTAAGATATTTGTCTATACGATTCCTTAGCTTCTGTCATTTGTTTTGTAAAGAATATGCCATTTATTGCGTTTGTTGATCTTGATAGTACATGAGGACTCTTTAACAAATATTGGTTAGCATGCAAGACTCCTAAGATTTAAAATGAATTGGTACATACAAATTTATACTAACCTAAAAGACTTTGGAAGCAAATTAATGCAGTTCTTCTTAAGAATATGGAAAAAAGTCTTTAATTGTATGCAAAAAAGTTCCTTGTAATTTTTTACTTAAAGCTCATGTTCCAGTTGTTAAATTATGATTGAATGTCATAGCAACTTGATAATCCAGTATATAGGTAATGCCTTTTCCTGAAATATGTCTTTAACAAGGACGACTTAAAGATTCAAACTTGAGTAAGTTTCATTCACTCTGATGCCCTGGTCATTATTAATGTTATCATTTCCTTTCCCTTACATACCTCTGTCTCCTTTTCATTAGTATTAAAACAGCCTTATATTGACTTGATCTTAAAAGTAGTTTTCTAAAAAGAAAAAGGATGCTTATGCACAGGTTCGTTGAGAGGAACTCCTTGCTGTAGAGTCTAAGGGTGACTGAGACAGTGCACTGTCTCAGTGAATGCCTCCACACTAGAGCTGCAGCATCAGCTTTTAAAAGAATAATTTTGTCTTGAGTATCTAAAGAACTTGGTCTGGTTTCATTAATTTTTTTTTTCTGTAAACAAAGTGGGTTATCATTGGTTTCTGTTCAAAGTTTAGGCCAGAGGTTAGGTATATATATCCACAATACAAAGTTAAAATTTGATGTCTTGTATTACAAAGGTTCAGATTTGCTAATCCCATCACCATAGAGAATGCCAATTCAATCTGTGTTAGATAATTTAAGACTTTACAGATAAACCTTGGAGGAAAAGCATTTATCAGTTTATGTTTCTGCTTGCTACGTATGAACCTTAGGGGAAAAGCATTTATCAGTTTATACTTCTACTTGCTGTACCATTTACAGCATTTGTTTTGCTTAAAGAATGCAAATGGTTGTCATTGTTTTAAATACTTTTTCAGAAACTACTCCAGTGACTGTGCAAGCTCTCCACTACCTGAGCAGCAGGATGCACCACCACAGTGTTCAACAGATCAGGAGTTTTCTGGAAGTTCATTATCGCACTCAGATATCATGTTAGGGATGGAACCTTTGGAAAGTAAATCATATTTCTTTATTAGTTTTACAATATCATAAATTAGAATTGCTCCTTGTCTCACTAATAGATCCTTGGCCACATTTAAAAGCAGACTTGCTTGGTGCTATGCTGCACATTCATGCACTCTTGACACTGAAGAAACTGCACTTTTCCTTTTTCTGCAATCTCTTTCCCTATATTAATTTTACTGTATCTTCATCATGCTTCACTTTGTTTATGGCTATGTTTGTCCACAGTAAAGCAGTCAGGGTTAAAATTTTATGAAACAGCAATAAGCTTGATGGCAGCCTTCAGTTATAAGACATTGTTTGAGCATGTCTTGCAGCAGTACACCATCTATAAGGTTACATGTGGCTTATTTCTTATTGTTTACATTTGCCCATGGACAAATTAACATGGATTTCACAAAGTTATCCTGTAGCTTTGATATAGCTAATAAAAAGTGCTCTTGTAGATAGTGTTCTGATGTATGAAGATTTTAATGAATGCTAAAGATTTCCACAGATAGCATTGTTTTGATTTTCTGTGCTTGTTTAGAAAGAAAACTCTTACTTTGAAATTACTGCAGTTTTACTGGCAAGGTGCAGTGCACAGGTATACACAGGCTGAGTAACATTCTATTTCTTTTCATCCACAGATGAGGAGCCTGTACGAGAGTTTTCTCCTCCAGTAAACTTAAGTGATCGTGCAACTAGTATGTCCTTTAATGATCCTAAGGGAAGTTTAACCAAAGGTGACCGTGATACTCCCGTACTCCCACCGGATCAGCAAGAATCTCGAGGGGTTAGTCCTAACCATATACACACCCAAATGAGAGTATCATCTCCTTCCTCCCACCACAATATTGGAAGCCTGGCACAAGTAATGGCCATGAACATCAAGAAGGAGGTAGGTATCTAATGAAACTTCTTTTCAGAATGCAAAGTTCATTTCTCATTCCATCTTTCGATTTGTAATTCATGCATACCTTTGTAAAAAAAAAAAAGTGTTATAATAGTAATACATGATCAGTATGAGTTCCAGACATAAATAATGAAAATCAGCTCTTACATAAAGAACCATCTGTAATAATAAATAAATTCTTTTTCCCATGGATGCTGGCCATGCCACTTGACTAGTGACAGTGGGAACTGCACGAGTTTAAGTCATTTTTCATCATTAAAAATTTCTTGCTTTGAATGAAGGGTCATTGTAATCTAGTATGAAATAAAGGATGTCCCATGCATCACAAGCATGTTTAAAATCTCAATGATATTTGTGTGTTCTGATGGCATAAATCAGTCAAGGTAACCCTCGCACACAAATATTAGATAAGAAATCTGCCTACTTGAACTGCACTTCTAAACATGTTATACTTGGGAAAAGTAAAAATAAGAGAGTTAAAGAAGTGTGATAAGCAGTATATGTGTTTAAATGAATACCTTTCTTAATTATACAACCCTTTTGGTTATGCTACAAAGAAAAAGTCATGTTAAATAAGGCTGTATCATCTTTTTTGTTGAAAGAGAGTACAGTCTTGTTGAGGAACTTCTCGCTCCAAAGGAGTTTATCGTTTCCCTTGTACTGAAAGTAGCCCAGGATCCCTTCAGAGAAGGGGGTCTTGGGGTTTTATAATGATAAAAATATATATAAAACATGGGAAAGAGCAAACAAGCATGAAAAAGATATAAGAACAGATGACTTTGGCTTGTCCCACTCTTTTCCAAAGTAGGAAATTATACATATCTTACAAAATTCATTTGTATAAGTAATCCTTTTGTGTATAGGTGGAATACCCTGAAGATGATTCAGGCCAGAGTCCACAGCACCATCATGAACCACCACTAGAACAGCAGCAGGACGATTCATGGCAAAACTTTAGCGTACAAGATGCTCTTGCATTTCTTCAGCCAGGATGTAAGCCAAATCAGTAAGTAATGGACATATGATTCTTTTGCATTATACTCATTGTACAGAATTATTGTCTCGTGAATTTAGTGTTGTTAGTGATTTTTAAACATTAAACTGCATTATCCTTTATGTATATTTCCAAATCGGGACTTCTTTTAGAAAATTACAAATGTGAGTTTACCTGTGGTGATTATAACCATTACTTGCTTCTGAGATGATGGGGATTTAAATGGAATTTGACCATCTGTTAAAGCTATATCCAAATGCCTTGATTTTCATGATGATCAGGATTCTCATTAACCCTTTAATTCCAGATGACTTGCAGAAACTTGATTGCACTTTGGACAGAAAAAAAAAGGCCTTCAGATATTGTTTTATAAAATTACATGTAAAAGTAAAGGAAATGTTCAAAAGAGTGAGCTAATATATTATATATGAGTGCAGTATAACACTGAATTTAACATATGTAGTAGATTCCCCAGGGAAGTGATGGAGAAATGATGAAGTTTGTGCTTCACAGTCTGAGGCATCAGTGATGCTGCCTGTGTAGGGCAGAAACTTAGGCCACAACAATTAGCCATACAAATATCATAATGCTGGGGCACACTTCATGAAAATCCTGAGATTATTGCTACTGTTATGACTTCTAGGGTTCCTGGAGAGTCAGCCATGTTTGCCTTCCACCATTTAATAGTTAAACTCAAAATAACTTTAATTTTTATTATGTACTTATTCATTACTCATTTGAATTTGCTTGATCCTAAGGAAATTTAAGGTAATGCTTAATTATTTCTTTCTCCAGGAATGCAACGGGTCTCACAATGATGGACTCTATCATGAACACTGTCATTATTGCTGAGTACAGTGCTTTCAGCCTTATTGGGAGTTCTAATCCAGGCAAGCTGAATGAACCAGAGAAAAAAAAACTTAATGAGCTCTGTGAAGCAAATAAAGGCTTAATGGCTCCTCTTTGTGAAGATTACAACTTTAAGGTAAAGTATTAATAATATTATATTTGAAATGTACATCTCATACTAGTATTACTTATGTTCTCAATCCTAGATCTCCCAGTGTTAAAGGAATTACAAAAGGACAGCATAATGCAGGGTTCATTAGAATACATTTAAAGTTTGCGATTCATAACTAAGACCAGAATTAGCAAACTGTTTTTTACAAGAGAATGTCATCTAACAAAGGGAAATAGTAAAACAAAAGGTTCATACACCCTAATACTTGGTTAATGATCAACATTAAAAGCCCTTGGACTTAAATTCAGTTACGGTATCAGGGAAGACTGGTAGGCAGCTATTTATGGTGCTGTTTGCATGAGTAATTATTGGTGTAATATGCCAATTTCACCTGGGATGAGGTTTTGTCTAATGTTCCAAATACTGTCAATCTCTTACAGGACCATAGCAATCTCTCCCTTATTAATATCATCAACCTAACTGAAATAGCCATTCGTCGTCTCATCAAGATGTCAAAAAGAATTTCTGCCTTCAAGAGCTTATGTCAGGAAGACCAAATTGCTTTGCTTAAAGGAGGATGTACGGAAATGATGATTCTTCGATCTGTCTGTGCTTATGATCCTGACAAAGATTCATGGAAGGTTAGTGAATGCATAAATATTATGAGAGATTTTAATCATGTCAGTGTTTGACCAAATTAGTGTAACACTGAGTCATCAATATTGAAACACTTGAGGCAGTTGTTTGGCTACCTAAGTTTTGTGATTGTATCATTGGATGGCATATGGCAAAACAGTTACTACTCTCTCTCTCTTTCATAACCAAATTATGCTTGATACATAATCTTCAGCAAGCCCAATACATTGGAAATACAAGGGAGCTTTAATAGTCTATGGTTCCTCATGTTATTTGCACAAGATTATTTGTTCATCTTATTCATCTAAGTATAGTTCTGCTTATGCAAGAAGTACATGTGTATGTAGTGTGCTCGGCATCTGTAGTGTGCTTAGTGTTTGTAGTATGAAAGCAAGCCTGGAAAAAACATATTCATTGTATAATTGTGGAGATACACAGAATGCTTGCCATCAGACCAGTCCTCCTCATCTACTCAATGCCATACCAGACCTAAAATACAGGAAAGTATAGAACTCTTGGATTTTTTTTTTTTTCTTTAAACAATGTTTGCATAAAACAGTATAGACATTTTCTGTAATTTTTTTTTTCAATTAGGGAGCATAATTTTTTGAGGAATTGCACAGTTAATGGAAAAAGGAATATGCAATAGGACAAGTCAAGTAATTTAGCAAGGAGTATAAAGATGTAACAGAAATGAATTAAAAAAAATTTCCAGTAATAACTACAGGTTATACCTATATAAAATCAACTGATTAAAGAGAAAATTTTTTGTGGGGAGAATATATATTAGAGTTAGAGGGAAGTTAAAGCCAAAGGGAAATCTTTTAAAGATGAACAGTTGTTAGATACAGGAAGGGAAGAAATATGTCAACAAGAGATACATTTACAGATAAATGAATTTGTCTTGTAAACTGAATACTCAGAGAATGCCAGCCCTCCTTACTGTTTTTCAAATATGGCAAACAATTACTTGTTCAGTCATGTACTATTAAATAATGAAGGCATTTTTATTTTCAGATTCAACAAGACCATGATCGTTTTAAGAACATAAAATTAAAAGTCCTGAAAGCTGCCCCAGGTAATGTGTATGAAGAGCACAAACGCTTCATCCTAGCCTTTCAACCAGAATGGCGCAGGGACCATAATATAATCTTCTTACTTTCTGCAATCACACTTTTCAATCATGAACGACCCAACATTATTCATGCTGATGCTATCAAGCATGAACAGGTTAGTTTAAGACCCTTTATCTGTAGATTATTATCTAGTCTTCTCTGTTGAGAACCAGAAGTCTTTTAGGTTATAGTACTTTTAAGGATGGAGTACTAACAGGCACTTTTCACTATTACAAGAATCGCTCTGGGATACTCTAGAGGTGAAATGCATCTCTCTCCCGTTAGAATTGTTAAGACATTACCCATGAAATTAAACTGCAAAATCATCCTAACAGAAATGCAACAGCTTCCCTTTTCAAAACAATCAATGGAAGTACCAATATACAAAGAGGATATATGTGTTGGAAGTGGAGGGAAAAAGGAAAAGGGGAAAACCAAACTGGAGATGAAAGGATGGAGTTAAAAATTTTTGACTCATCAGGGCCAGAACATGCAGGAGAGCCGAAGATATGCATGGGATAGAGTGAACTGGAATGAGGTGGTATACAGCAGGCAAAATGGCATCAGTATGGTGAACTAAGGCATATAAGAGTGGCTGGGGGAAGTCATAGAAAGGTGTGTGGGACCTGGTTGTGTTTAGGGAGCTGTAATTTGTGCATTGTACCTGAGAGGTATAGAATGGATGTGAGCAAATGTTGTCTATCTTCATCTGTTCCTGGTGCTACCTTGCTAACACAGGAAATGGCAGAAAAGTATGAAAGAAGAAAAATAAAAAGACATACTGATTTTTAGAATTATCCGCTGCATCCATCATAAATTGGCAAAATGTATGGAGGGAAAGGTTTTTAAACTAAGAGTGACATTCTGTTTATGCTGAAAATTCACTCGAGGATACATAATCATTTTTGCACTTGATGAATTTTGGATAATTTAATGATAAAGAAAAAAGTTGTTCTTTCTCTTATGATTAAACTATATTTAGCAAATGATTTGTTAATTTTGGGTTTTGATCTTCGTTTTTTTTTCTGGAAAAACTTTAGATATGAGGATGCTTTTACTCCATTTGTTTTGCTTCAGTAATGTTACTTATATGATCACAAATTTCCTCTCATACATAATATATTTAATAGCAATTACTATACTTTTGTTCAGGTAATTTACCTTATTTCTCTGCGATATTAAACTGGTCATGTGTCAGTCTACTAGCATTATAGAAAAAAAAAAATTATGTAATCTGAGGTAGTTTGAAAAGTCTAGTTTCCAGTGCATGGACCTCAAATTCCACAATGAATTCTCTCAAACCTTTTTAGATAATGTCAAATATGAGAGTATCATTTAAAACTTATGGTACATAAATGTGCTCAAGAATGGTTTGGTATTATGCAACCAACCACCACTAAATCATGCAGATGCATTCCACTCAAGTGAACCATAGAGCTGCTTCTTGATATTGAAACAGAAAAATAGAGATGAGTGTGAAGAACTCTTTTGATAAATTGCTATTCAATTCAAATATTATTTATTAATGTAGTTTTATGTAATCCCAGGGTTCCTTTTATGAAGCTCTCAGTTTCAGAGTTCCACTCTATAAGAGTAAAGAGCAAAGTAAGCCCCTTTAGGGGCAGGAATGTTTTTAGATTGTTATTAAATCCTTACCATACCTTCCTACCTCAAGATTCCAAAGAAATTGGGCTTCCACAATCTCAGGAAGACATTCATGTCCACAGGGCCAGACCATAAGTCAAAAAGTGTGATGATGTGCTCTGTTTTGAATTGCTGAGCATTTAATTTCTTGAAGCTAAACCAAGAAATGTTGGAGGCATCAAAGCAAAGTAAACCCAGTAACAGTAACTCGAACCCAATTTCCAGTACCAAAGGGAGACGACACTTTGCAGGCCACATTAATTATCCCAAGCCAGTGTAATTATTTAATATATCTACATGTCTGCCACATTACACCCTTATTGGTTAGTTCCAGGATGACAGGAGCAGCTGCTTGACAGTTACTTCTTAATTTTCTCACTTCCTTTTTTGATTAATATGAACATAAATGACATTGGTTGAGAGTAGCCATTACTCTTCTCAACCCCCTGCCCAGGGAAGAAAGGATTTGTAAATATATCGAAAGCAAAAATTAGTAAAGAAGCACAAAAGAAAAAACTAGAGGGGAAATTTACTATTCCTAAGACTCTTTTTTTTTCCTCAGTGTTCATACTTGTACCTTCTGAAGCGGTACCTAGAGTGTAAATATGGAGGATGTGAGGGTAGGACGGTTTACCATCGTTTACTAGAACGCATCAACCACCTCCACATTCTTAGCGAGAATCATATACGTGTCTTCCTAGAAGTGAACCCCCAAGAAGTTGAACCACTTTTAATAGAAATTTTTGACTTAAAACAGAGGTGACAGTTGTAGGATCAGGTAAAGTAGCAACATTAGGCACCCAAGAAAACCTCAGCTGTGTATACATTGTTACCATTTATATAGACATTATACAAGGTTTCATAATGACCGCATCCAAAATGTATATATACTGATCTCGTTTTACTTTCTTCCCTTCTTCCTGAGAAAACTTTTATATTGCACATTGAATTCCAGATAATACAAAATATATGTTTATACATCATATATGTACTTTTAGCTATACTGTACAGTAAATGCAAAATATTTTCTCATCTAAGCCTATTTCTGCTCAAAGAAATAATTATTTTTGTCTGTATATCATTATATGTTGTTTTTGACTATTCAATATTAAAGCCAAAATCATTTGTCTTTCATTTACCATGAAAATGACTGATGAAGCAGAGTTGCATCACTATTGTCAGTGGAGAAAACTCAAATAAAAGTACAGCACCTTATCAGAATTCAATGCATATTAAATAAATACCTCTTTAATGGTGTACTGTTCAGTGTCTCAGATGTGCCATATTTAATTTTATATCTGAAGAAATTTTATGTAAAACTAATTTTCTTAACTGCTTGGGGAAGATTCTGGATGCATTACTCTGTAATGAATACATTAAAGGCATTATATGATGAAAATAATAATCTTCATTCAGCTTTTGGCTCCAGTCTTCACTTACTTTATATATATGATTAGAAAATGCCCCCAGTGTAAAATGTCTACTGAATGCAATGCATGGTCAAAGCAATAAGCTTATTTCCACTTACAATACGCTTTTTAACATTTTCTAGCAAAAACTGTGATCCTTTTTCCTGTATTTATAATATATGGTTTTTTCTTTAAATGCTTAAAATTAATTTTGTTGAATAAATAATGTGTTCATGTGTGTGTATTATCTATTTGTAAACATGGGGAGGGAGCTTGACAATTATGGGGACCCATCTCTTATTATTGACAGAATTTCCAGTGTCACATTTACTTCTTTGCTAAGCTTGTTCCAGGTGCCCACAACTCTTGCTGATGAAATGCTTCTTATATCCCTCCACACTTCTCTTGCCTTACTTCCAGTATGACCAATAGTTTAGGGCTTCTTTCTTACTTGAAGAAGTGTTGTGTTAGATGTCACTTTAAGCCATGCACTTTCTGCCAAAGTGAGCAGATGAAGAGCTTCCTTCCCCTCTCTGTAACTCATTCCACTGAAGTATGGTGCCACCCTTGTTGCATTCCTTTGGCCCTCTCCAGCTGCTCTGATTTAATTTCGGTGTGGCCTCCTGGGAATTATTATGTGGTTAGCATGCTTTGCCTTACTCCTCTTTCAAGGCAGGCAGATTGAGGGCTTCCCTCCTCTCATCATGACTCATTCCACTGAACTCTGGTACTTTTCTTATTGCATCCTATGGAACCCTTCTAGCATTTCTATGTAACTCTTCATGTGAACTGTCAACAGCATATTCCAGCTCTAGCTGAACGTCCTGTGTATGTTCATGAACTTCTATTTACATATATATTAGGATGATTTACACTTGTGGCACACCACCTCTAAACCTCATAGTTTTTTCACCCAGAATTTTGAACTTTCCAGTGCTAACTAAATTCACATCAATGACAATGTAGTATTCCCTAGAAGAGTTACTTCATTACATACCCTCTGATATTTGTCTTGCTCCCTGTTATGTTCCCTTGTTTTAGAGTCATGACTTCTGGGCATTGGTCTATGTTAGTACCATTGTGGCTCACAAGGGATTTAAAGAAGGTTGGTGTGCTTACCCTAATCTTCCTTTCCTTCAGACTGAGGACTTCCCTCCTCCCATTGTAAGTTATTCCCTTAATTCTGAAACCATCACTGTTGCATTCATTGGAATCTTCTGCAGGACTTCTGTGTTTGCTCAAGTGAGGAGACTAAGCTTGTCAAAGGATTAAAAGAAGTACAAACTCATTGAGGAACTTTTCACTCCAAAGGAAGTCATTATTTCCCTGATAATGAACCATAGCACAGCCTTGAATCCAGACATCAGGACAAGGGCTTTCCCTGTACTTCCTTTCTGTTTCCCTTCTCATAACTAGTGTTATTATGTACAGCCCTCAGTCCTTTTACTGGCAGGCTTGTGGCCAGGTATCCACCTCCTCTGCATATGATTTCTTGGGGGAAAAAAGTTGTTGTGAACATACTATCTATACATTATCTGAGGAAGCAAAATGCTGAACTTGTTTGGGTACAGATGTTTACACCACTGCTGTAAAGTATCAGTGTGTGTGTCATCAGCAGAGACATAAGCATTACACCAATACCATTGAGTAATTACCTATTTGTATTGTACAGGTTGAGAGTTTTACACTTATGGGGCCCCATCTCTTGAACATTATAAAACTTTTTAAATTTCAGTATACTGTGTGCATTAACCATGGCCTCAGTCATTCTATTCCATTCATCCATTACTCTCATACTATAAAAGCACTTCTTTACATCTTTTGCAACAAGTTTCTTGCTTAATTTCATGTTGTGTCCTCTGGTTGCTCCATCCCTACTACTCTTGAAAAACATTTCACTGTCAACAGCATCAATCTGTTTTAAAAACTTATGGTTGTAATCTTGTCGCCCCTTACTCTCTTCTCTTCCAAGGTGGGTAAATTTAAAGCCTCTAGCCTTTCCCAGTAACTCAAAGTTTTTGTTAGTACTATCAACTTATATGGATTAATAAATATGCACAATCATTAATACTACAGCAAACCAATGACTACATTTATCTGGGTTTTCTTCTGCTACTACGTCAAAGCAGTCATAATGTATTCTGCAACATCTTGAGGATAACTACCTCATTAAAAGAAAAAATAAAGAAATTCGGTATGGCAGCACATGGTGGGCAACAGTAGACAACATAAAAACTTAAAAATATTTAAGTTACTGGTATTATTGCACTCTGCTTGCATGAAGCTGGGCCAAGCTCCTTCAGTGAGGTTCTAAAATCATCAATGGACAAAAAAGCACATCCTTGGCGAGGAAATTCTCACTCCAAGGAAGTCCATCATTTCCTTGCTACTGAATGTAACATAGCCTCAAAGCTTTAAGAGCCCCATAAAAGGGGTCAATGAGGATATGCAATTAAGAAAGAGTTATGTTGCTTAGCAATCACAAACAATCGAGACCTGGAAAAAAATTGAAATATAATTCCACCTCAACATGCCTGGCACCAAATCCTATGCAACAACACTTAATCCCCTCCCACCCTTGTTGCTTCCTAACCTTGCACTAACCTCTACACAAGCTTACCCTTGCCTTACACTAAAGCAATCCTTACTCAGAGATCCCCCAACTGCCAGCAAGCAAAACAATGGCAAAACATAATTACACCATAATGACTCAACAAACACTAAACAACAGCATCTCTAACCCAGTCTTAAGCTCCAATCCACCAGACATACAGTTCTACAATTACATCTCCCAGATCAGTACAAGCTACACTTTCTCACCTATGTTTTGGACACCATCCATATCTTCACCATTAAAAACATCAAATGAACATATCACAGGGCTCCTCATGCACAATATTTAATTTCCATACTAATGACACCAAATACCTTGGCCTTATTGCCCTACACACTTAACCAAGACAAACACACATCAAATTAATACAAAGGAATTCAAAAAGAAATGGACCATTGGGTCCTTTCAAGGCTGTTTGCAATACATAAAGATAACAAAAACTCGCAGAACAGTGTGGTAAAAGTTAGCAGGTGTACAGATAATTCAAAGAGAATTACAAGCAAACTGTAAATGTAAATAAATAAGAAGGCGCATATAATGCAAATCATGGACTTGAAGTGAAATGCTTATCAAGTCTGTTCTTAAAACGTTTGTAACCATTACTACGAGTGAAATCAAACAAATCCAGTCTAAGTAATTTAATAAATCAAGAATATCAAAGAATTTGATAATTTTGAATACTAGTATTTGATCACCTATCCTCTTTTCTAAGCTAAATACATTCAAGTCTTTTAACTTGCTCATCTTGGTAGCTTGAAGCTGCACTCTCTCCATTCTGACAATGTATTTCCTTTAGTTAAGGTGAACAAAACTAAACACAATATTCAGGATGGGGATGAACCGATGATTTGTAAAGAGTACAGATAATTTCCCTGAACTTAAAATATGAAGGCTGTACCTGTAAATCCAAGAATTTCATTTGCTTTTTTCGCTCCTTCTGTACACTCCTTACTTGGTTTTAGGTCACCAAAGATTATCATGCCCTTCTTTTTCCTCATTCACCTTTTGCAGTTTAACAGAATTCATAATGTAGCTTCCCTTATTGTTTTTGCTACCATTATGTAAAACTTTGCACTCACTGATATTACAATTAATTTGTTACCAATGAGGCCAATTCGAAACTGTAGACATTTAAGTTCATTTGTAGATTTATTTCCTAGCTTTGTATCATCATTGAACTTTGATACCTTGCAATGCAGCCCATTCTCCATATCATTAATATTTATGAGAAAGACAACTGGTCCCAAAACTAATAACTGTGGTACTCCTCACTTCTTGACCTATGGTCCCTGCTGGTGGGTGTGGGTGACTACGCTTGCTCTGCAAGAGACCTATGAAGAGGTCTCCTGTGGCAGAAGTAAATTGGTTTATGTTCAAACACCTTTAATGGTGTAAAGGACTCTCCTGATAGTCTGGCATGATTTGTTGCATAAGCTTTCTTCATTAGGGAAATTACCATACACCATGACTTCCCTCTGTAACCTTGTACACCTTGTGGATGCTCTGTCAGTCACTATGGTCAAGGCTTTCTATCCTTCATCCATAATTATGGACATATGGATCTTATTAACACACCAATTTTATAAATACTCAACGATGGCAGATAATTAATCTGCTACCCTAACCCCAGGAAGGCAAAACTCTTAACCCTGAGGGGTTTTATCTTAAAAAGCAGCTATCCACGTACTTTCTTTTTTTGTACCACTTCCACATATTTTCATTCATTATAAGCTATAAATATAATAAAAAACCAACTTAATTATTCACAGAGGTCATTAATAATATCATGGATCACTTGTCTGTGGATATAAATTTGTAGGGTTCTCAAATTCCATATAAGTTGTACACACTTATGGATTACTGTGATACAGTTCCATCTCTAATTACAAAAGAAGTCTAGTACAAATATTATTATAACATGGAATGTCATATCTGCTATTCTATGAGATATGTATGAAAACCATCAACTGTGTGAATCATATCTTTACAGTGTTTATATTTAAAGAGCATGGTAACATTGTCATCATAAATCTATACAACCATAGTCATTAAAGATGATGTATAGGTCTTGGGGGAAGCAGATTCCATGTTTTGATGAATTTTGTGTTGTGAACCTCATTCTTTGTCAGAATTAGGTCAATGCAGGACTAGATCTATCCCCATGTTAAGGTTGAGTGTACAAGCCACAGAGATTAGAATCTATCCCTACCTCCAAGCTGAGTGTCCAAGTCTTAAATTGGACCTTACCCCACCTTCAGGTTGAGTGTATAAGCCACAGATTGGTTCCAGCCCCAACTTAGGCTGAATGTATAAGCCATATAGAAACTAGGGGTGCCCCACCTTCAGGGTGATTGTACAAGCCACACAAAGACTAGGTATATCCCAACCTCCAGGTTGAATGTACAAGCCATATAAAGACCAGGTCTATCTCCTCCTCCAGGTTGATGACAGGGATTATTCCCCTCCATCAGGTTAAAAGTACAAGCCATACAAAACCTAATGTTAAACCTGTGTATAATTCAATATGAGTAGTGTTACCTTTTCTTTATAAGTAAGAAATTCTTGCTAATGCAAAGATTTGACAAATATTCATGAAAAGGGAACTGTTAACCAGTTTTGGATTACTTGCATATCATTAGTGTAGCAGAAATTTATATTATGTAGCAATTTTTATGCAAATGAGTTTTATTCTTCAATACAGGGTTTTAACATGAAATTTTGTGTAGGTCCTTAAAGTGCCAGTATATTGTTTCACAACTAGGTAAGAAAATGATCACCCTATGCTCATCAATTAATATGTGAACATCCTCTTGGCCTTCTCTGCTTACTGAAACTTTTAGTATACACTGTATATAAATTTCCTGTGTGTGTGTGTCTATCCCTTTCGAAATTACCTACCTACATGAAAACTATGATTTTCTTGATAATGTACAGTCATAAGTTCAGTACAAATCTTAAGCATCCATTTTGATTGACCTCTTCTTTGTGCCTATACGTCTTCAAATGAATATTTAAAAATGTGTGGGGGAGTGAGAGAGCACTCATGCTTGTGTATGAATACAATATGACGAGACTAGAGAAACTTATGAGAAACAGAACAAATGACTGATACTTGTATATCATTTAAAATTTTCAGCATAAAGCTTTATGTTGGTGGAACTGCCTGTAACACATAACTGTGCATTTTTTATCTTTTACGAACCATAGAATTCTGTACATCACGTATATGTCTGTGATAAGTATATATTTGACATTTTCTGTGATTATTATTTACCTAATATGTCTGTTCCAAAATCATCGAAAGCACACCAAACTTTTCCATTATTTATGAACATTTCCAGTGAAATAAAGGTCATATTTACATGAACAACTGAAAGTCCACTGTGTCATAACAAATACAGTGGCATTCATAACGTCAAAACTTTTGGTTCTGGATTATGGGAAATTTATACATTATCAATGTCAGTTTTAGAAATTCACCTGAACAACAAAATTAATGTACTTATCTGATCTATGTTCACCTCAAATCCTGCCAATTGTACATTCAGTACAATATGTCAAGTAGAAAAGTTAGCAGGATAGGATTTGTTAGTTGATGCAGCATCAAAAAATTCTTCTGCAATGTTTCACTTACTGGTGTTGATGGTGTGGAGTTCATTAACCTTGATGTTATGTAAATGACTGAAATACATCCACAAATCCATGGCAAATATCTGCATTAATAATTACCTTCCTATGATATAATAACAGAGAAGTAATTTAAGGTAAGATTGATTTTCTAGTGCAAAATGTTCCAATTATCTGTCTATCTATATCTCTGATGCCCTTTCCCTCCCGAAACTCCCTCCACCCTTATACACACATATATACATACATGCACATACATTTTCATATACATAAACATATCAACACAAATATATATATATATATTATACTTGATCGCTGTTTCCCGCGTTAGCGAGGTAGTGCCAGGAAACAGAGGAAGAATGATCCATTCACTCACATATATACATACATGCACATATATGCACAACACATACATATACATACTTTATATACATGCATATACACATATATATACTTATATATACACATGCATATACACATATACACATGTGCATATTCATACTTGCTCGCGTCCATCCCCTCCTGACGCCACCCCACCCCACAAGAAATAACATTGCTACCCCGTGTCAGTGAGGTAGCGCCAGGAAACAAACGAAAAGGCCACATTCGCTCACACTCAGTTTGTGGCTGTCATGTGTAATGCACTGAAACAACAGCATATATACATACATACACATATATACACATGTACATATACTTACTCACCTTCATCCATTCCTGGCACCAATCCACCCCACAGGAAACAGCAATGCCACCCTGTGTCAGAAAACAGATGAAAAAAGGCAGCATCTGCTCACACTCAGTCTCTAGCTGTCATATGTAATGTTAGGAAACACATTCATATCCAAGCCCCACACACCTTTCCACAGTTTACCCCACACGTTTCACATACCCTGGTTCAGCCCATTGAAAGCACTTTGACCTGAGTATAACACATTGTTCCAATGCACTCTATTCTGTGCATGCTTTTCACCCTCCTGCATGTTCAGGGCAAGGCACTAAAGGCAAAGAAGCAGCACTGAAGTTCACTAGTTATGAAGACTACTGCCATCACCATCCCTTTGTGGGAGTTTCAACTGGGAACAGGCATCACAGATATAGAGAGATAGACAGAGTAATGAGGAGAAACACAAATCAAATACTACATTTCATTTATTCATGAATTTAACTATCTTTCCATTTCACTTCTCATTACACTTATAAAACAAAATACAATTACAAACATAGCTAAAAAAAATATATTTAAAAACCTCTTCCATTAAAAACATACAATTTTCCTTTCTAGACAAAAATATAAAAATGCATTGACACAATACACATTAATCACTGCCATATATATATATATATATATATATATATATATATATATATATATATATATATACACACATATATATATATATAACGCTACCTTGCTGATGCGGGAAAGGGCGAATTTGTATGAAAAAAAAATATATAAATATGTATATGTTGGTATGTATATATATGTACTGTGCATATATGTGGATGTACGTATATATGTGTGTAAGTGGGGGATGGGTCTTTCTTCATCTGTTTCCTGGCTCTCCCTTGCTGACACGGGAAACAGCGATCAAGTATAATAAAATAATAAATAAATATAATATATATTATATTTATTTATTTACTATACTTGATTGCTGTTTCCCACATCAGCGAGGTAGTGCCAGGAAACAGACAAAGAAAGACCCATCCCCCCTCACATACACACATATATACATATATGCACAGTACAT
>JAYMFT010335042.1:0-23198 GCA_038088735.1 Panulirus argus
TATAAGGAACGTATACTCTTATATTCTTTTAAGAGTAAATCACCTGACAACTGACTATCCAGTGTTATGCATTTTTATCCTCGGTTGGAAAAAGAACCTCCTTGTCTCATACCTCCTGGCCTGCTTACAGTTCTCTCTGCTCTGCCAATCAGCCTGGTGGCCTCTTGTCCCCTGCAGACAGTGGGAAGAAGTTGGTTCTCCATCGCGCTCGCAGATAACTGCTTGTTTGTAGAAGGAAATGCTTTGCATTACATGGGCCACTTTGCTCCTTCTCTACAGAGAATGTGATTTACGATTTATATTAGATAAACCTTACTTTTTAATGGTTTATCATCATTCGATTCTAAAGGCTTGCTGTTTGCTCTTGATCTTGGAGAAAGCTTCTGTAACAGACAGGGCAATGTTGACGGAATATGATAAACTCTTGTGGCAGACAGGAGAGTGAAGACGGAAAGCAGCCAACATCTGTGGTAGACAGAATCGTGCAGATGGAAAGTAGACAACTTATGTAGGAGACAGGAGAGTGAAGACAGAATGTACTCTACTTCTACAGCAGACAAGAACGAGAACACTGAATGCACACAACCATTGCGGACAGGAGCTTAAGAAAGAGTTGCAGGCAACTTCTTCGGCAGGCAGAGGACCTGAAAACAAGGAATCTTCACCTTTCAGACCCATCGTGATTCCTGACCGACCTATTGTAGGCACCGAGATTCGTCATCAACCTCCAAGCTCCTGTGTCCCTCCCTGATGACCTCTCCTTCAGTACATTGCGTCCGGATCACTGCGCCAGTAAAGATAAAAGAGAGTGAACTAGCCAGATCATCGTGTTGGAGAGAGGTCGGCAAATGCACAGTCTATCATTTGGGTTTACAGAGTCAACATATATACCAGGAGCTTCTAAAGAGGTAGTGGCGCCTCCTCTGACTCTGAGGCAGCAGCAGAAGCAGTTAGGTGGGCTGAAAGATCTGGTGTGGCTTCGAGCACCACAGGTCACCCCCAGTTCCGTCACTTGTGGTCGGTCGATAACACAGGGCCGTGTTTTCTTTTTGAGTTTAACACACCAGTTGCACAGAAACCTTCAAAGTATTTGAAGTTAATATTGGCATTTCTCTTATTTTCTCTGTTGTCTCCGCTTCTTTCGTTCGGGCACCATGGAAGCCATCGTAAGAAATGGCATCACCGCATTCCCAGCACGACTCTTCTGGTATACCGCGTCTTGCCCTCCTATTATACCTCTGTTCTTTAATACAATTCTTATATAGATATGTCGGTGGAGATGCCGCAGGGGAGGCAGAGCTGTAGGAAGATCATTATTTCTGCAGGTGGCATCAGGAGAGGTAAACGAGTGGTGGATCAGATATGCTTTCCTTCCAGGAATAACCGTGTCCTTTATGGGGGCTCCATGGCCTCATGAACACTTGCCACACACCTGAACATCTGCCCCGTACACCTGGATACCTGTCTACATCAACATCTGTTCATCTGAACACCTGGATACCTGAACATCTGCCCACTTCAACATCTGGATACCTGTTTACATCAACATCTGTCCATCTGAACACCTGGATACCTGAAATTCTGCCCACCTGAGCATCTACCTATCTGAACAACTGAGCACCTGCCCACTGCACATGCTACACACCTGTCTACCTACACCAGATGTTCTTACACGCCCACCGTCGTACTTCCTAGTCGCCTACCCATCAGCACACATATGTCAATCTACCCACCTGTTCCTTGGCTAAACTTACCCACTCGCAGACCCAAAAAGACAGTATAGCTACCCACATAGCGACCCCACTTACCAATCCACGTAGCTGGCGACCAAGCAAAACCCACACATACACACACACACACACACACACTTACCCCCACACAGAGCCTACCCTGTCGTACCCACAGCATGCGGCACACTGCCCTCACTGCTCACCACCATGACCAATAAGATACGCAACAAATTAATAATTTGAAAGTAATTTACGTTTTAATTTGCCCCGTGGCCAGGAATAAGCCTGGCCACTCACGCTACTCGCTATTGGACAAAGGGTCCTCGACACAGTTTCTCATTACGATCGCCATTACACAAGATATCCTCATTTGGGTCAAGGCGCATTGCTTTCTTAAATCAATGCCACTAAGAAGAAAAAATATATACATTTAATTCAAGCATTACCACCATTCGTCGTGCGGTAATTTCAGCTTGAAATCCGTGACTATTACATATGGAGATCGACCTTGTAACATCCGCGCATGGTGTAGAAATACTTATCTGTGGTTATGCTTGTATTGCTAGATCTCTCTCTCTCTCTCTCTCTCTCTCTCTCTCTCTCAATTTGCCTTTGAAACCCGAGTTAAGACACAGGCCCTGACGATGTGGGGTGTGGGCCAACCAAGCGTGTCTGGCCCGTCCACAAGGGCGGACGGGGAGGATACGGACGGGAATGCAGAGCGACGGGTATGACAGGCGAAAACAGACAGGAAGGCGGATGGAGCAGACAGGAAGATGGAACCAAAAGATAAGGAGAGGAAGGAAGAGATGTAAGAGTAGCGAGCTAGCAAACAAATGGTGCCGAAAAACACGGACCTATCCCCTGACTGAAGACCCATGCCTCACTGAGGCAATGTCCGTGTCTGGTGCGTTTCAAATGCGCTGTACACGCTACCAGAAGACCATCAGGTGTCCTTGCCTATGGCCTGTTAATTAGTCATTACGTTATTAGCTAATTAAAGAGTTTCGCATATATTACCGCTGTTTGTCTGATATGTGTGTTTCCTCATATCGTTTTATCATCTAAAGTCTTCCTGCTACGTTTCTGATGTCTGGCAAAACTTGCGAGTTCAGAATTTTAAGTTATTTATTTTCCTTTTGTATGTGTGTGTGTGTGTGTGTGTGTGTATGTGTGTGTTTGTGCGTGTGTCTTCTAATATCTTGTTGTCAGATTCGCTTCTCAAGAGCTGAACAAGTAAGAATATTCATTACAGCTTTTCGTACCCTTGACCTTCAAGCATTAAACAAATTTAAACCTTTCAACTCTGTATCAATCCAGACTCTACGGTCTGGACGACCCCTTCTTCAGAGGAAGCACCACAGCACCAAACGCCTTTACCGCCTCGTCACACACGCGTACACAGCAAATACTCTCTGGCTGGGAGTGACGTCCTTAAACTCTCCTTTGAAACATGGCCGTTTATTCATCATCTTAAATCAATTCTTTCTTTTTTTCCTCTCGTGACGCTAATAAACCCACACCTTCGTTTGTTGCTTCAGGCGGCCATCACGAGATAACTAACTAGCTGGTCAAATACGGGTAACCAATACATCACATTCATTTGTACTACACTTCAGATCTCCAGAGATAACGGCTGATAACTGACGATGGCGACGGTCGCAGCCCACACACAAAGCAAAGCTGAAGCCACTACACCGTTCTGCTATGAGCCTTGGTTACAGGAGATCTAAACCCGTATTCCTCCTGGCACAGATTTTCAGGAAGAGAAAGAAATCCTCTTAAACATAAAGTCATTCCCTGTTACCCCATGGGGTAAATGTTTCTGCAGACGATCTACCTACACCTGCCTCACCCTTGACAGTAGAGGAGGACGCTCTATATAGCCTGGGTAGAATAGACTGTTACCAAATGTCACCAGAAGTGCTGGACTCCAGGAGTTGTCTTCTATCAGGTCCATCCGAACGCAGGCATCGTGGTTCCCTGGAAAAACCACATCTCTGGACACAGTGTGGTGATCAACTACTAAATCCCAGAATTTTAGAAGAACTTCCGACGGAATAGATTTATTGAATCTACCCCTTTGATAAATCAAGGATAAACCTCACACTTCAAGCACAACTATGTCTCATTCTTCATCCCAGCGCCTCAAGCCAAGGAACTCGCCTCCCTTCCTTTTGAACGTCACCCTCGAGCACAGGGAACAAACTGCATTCAGCCTCGGTGAGGCAAACGACCCCCTGCCGTCGCGTATTCCTCCTCTCAGCCCCTCATGTCCCATGCCATCAGGTCCCGTCTCGACCCTCCTCCCACATTCCCTCACTTGCGAGTCTATCGTCCTCGACTCCTACAGCCACTTCCTCATGTCCACTCACCCTGGTCTGCAGTCACCCTTACCCCCTCTACCACACTCTCGCTGGCCCTGCTCCTCCTCTCCCTGATCCATCCCCCTACCCCCATCGCTCACTAAGGCATGCAGGATTATCCCCCCCCCTCACCCCCTCACCCCAAGGGAACAGGGGCAAGAGTGTGGTACACTGATATGATGGATGAAATGACGTTTCGTATGTGCCGCAGCGGTGGTCCATGGCTCGCCTGGTGCGTGCAGCACGCCCACACACCTGCTGCTGGTGTGTACAGCAAACCCCCACACACCTGACAGCCTGACACTGTCGTATGTGTGTGTGTATGTTCCGTAACCTCACACACCTGCTTCACTCATCTGACGTGTGGTGTGCAGTAACCTCACACACCTGAAGTGTGTTGCAAGTGTGTGGAGCCAAACACAGGAGCGGCAGGGGGAGGTCCTCGGTCTCCAGGCACACAAAGCTTAAGGTACGACTTAGCAGCAGCGAGACGTGACTAAGACGTCTTCGGGCCATTTGTGTCAAGGTCAGGATCCCCTTGCAGAGGAAGAAGACGAGAAGGAGGAGGAAGAGGAAGGAGGAGGAAGGAGAGACGTGGCGGTAACACGCAAACACACACTTGGATACGAAACGACAGATGACTGTGAATGACATTAGTAGAACATTCGACAAGAGTAGATCATATCTGAAACAGTCAGTCTGAATTTACTGACACGATCTATACTATCCAAAATAAGTGAAAATTAGAGAATTATCACCTGAACTAAGAAATTTTTTAGATAGACAAGATTATAAGCATTTTTTTCCTTTTCATTTATGAATTGACGTATTGTTTCTTCGGATCTTACGACGACAGTGTAGCTTGTGTTAACACTGCCGGGTTTCCCCTACCCTCAAGACATAATATTGTTATATATCTGGTTTCCATTAGGTTTTGGAATAATTTTGGATTTGGGAAGACTATTTTTCCAATCTGTCTGATTGGGTAGTATTGTAGAGGGTTCCTTAAACTTTTCTTGAGTACATAATGCCAATAATTCGAAATGCTATGTGACGAAGCAAACGTTTTCCCAGTCCCTCGTGTGTGTGTTCTGACGAAAACGTTTTCCCAATCCCACAATCGTTTGTTGGAGCAAACGTTACCCTAACCTTCACTCACTGTTTCGAACAAACGTTCTCCCAGTCCCTCTGCTGATGATTAAAGTGGCTATTCTATCAACAGTTTCTTGCTCTACATCACTGATTTTGATAATGATATTTCCTTGCTATATGGTATAAGATTTTCCTTGATAGATTCGGACAATGCTGGAGTCCCAAGAACTCCTGGCGTTCAAATGGCATAGGCACCGAACGCAAGCAACTTACATTGTCGACAAAAGCAGAACCAAACACTCATACTTTTCTTTCATAGCAAAAAAAATCTAGACAAAGTAAATGCAGTGCGTCAGATGAGTTATGCGAATAATGCCAAATGAAGTTGGGTAAATATTTGTCTTAAACACCCGGGTTTTATTCACACATCACAAAAATACATCACTAGACACACACAAGAGCGTCTTATGTGTTGCCTCCAGTGTATGTAATACTCTAGATAATAGTCGTGGACATGAATGAAGCCTTAAGTCCCAGTAGGTGTCTGTTCGAAGCTGTGCCGAACTCTGTCTGTCTCTCCGACTCCAGAGAGAGGGTTCGCTCGGCACAGCTTCGACCAGATGTGTACCGAGACTTCTCCCTGCGACTGTACGTCCCTTTGTGGTGGTGGCATAAAGGAATATCACCGTTAAGAAAGTAGTGTTATGGAATCAATATAAGCAAGAACGAAGATTTAAGTTCGTTTAAAGAAAGAACATAAAAAGAAAAGACAGTCTGCTGTGTTCCGAGCCCTCTCGAACAGACCCATAGTTGCATCTCCCGTATGCTGTTAACAAAGGGTCTCTTCCACACCCCAACCGTTCCCAATATCCCCACCTCGTGCCAACTAACCTTGACCCCGCTTCTCCCCCACCCATCACCACACCCCACCACGACCTCTGACCTATGACACGAGTGATGTGGAAGTGAAATACGGCCTGTGATCGATGGTCAGCCAGCTGTGTTGCCAATCAGAGAACGCAGAATACCTGAATTATGCCTCGAGGAATCTCACTCCCCATCACCCGCAAGTTTGCCTTCACTGTTGCTATGGCCTGGAGGTGGAAGAGAGAGAGGAGGACGTCCCTCAACCTCCTGCAGTTAAAGACTGGGAAATGCAGGTGTCTTCGAGGTGAGGATCATACCCCTTGTCGTAATATTCGTTCATGGTTATTACTTTAGACATATATTTAGAAAATATTTTGCCAAAATGTCTTTTCTTCTCGCTATCCTGTATTCACGGTGTATAAAACTCTCGTGTAAATAGATACAATAGGTTTTGGACAGTCTTACAAGCCTGTAACAGACGTCAACGGTAGTCTGGATGACATTTATGCATATGATATATGGGTTACCCAACTGCGTTCCTAAAGAGTTTCGCATATATTGCCTCTGTTTGTCTGATATGTATGTTTCCTCATATCATTTTATCATCTAATGTCTTCCTGCTACGTTTCTGATATCTGGCAAAACTTGCGAGTTCAGAATTTTAAGAGTTATTTATTTTCCTTGCGTGTGTGTGTGTGTGTGTGTGTGTCTTACTGAAACGAAGATCTCCTGATAAATAAGCCCCACTCTGAGGGGTAAATGTGAAAGGCTTTTATAAAAGAGTAAATCAAATCCCGATCGTGTAAACTATATGAAGAGTTTTAGTTCACAGAGCCTTATTTTCTCTCCCCATGTAGTTTGCCTGAGTGTGACCAACGGTAAACTCGCATGTCAAATCCTCACATCGAAGAGAAACGGTAGAATGTCGACAGTGACATGATATTTACCAAACAGTCGTCATTATCATTCTCATTATCCTCATTAACCATTAAACTCTCACTATTAACGGTATGACAGTTACTTATAACAGTACCAAAATCGCCACACCAACAGTAAGAACATCCCTTTCAGCAGTGAGAGCATCACCACCAACAGTAACAACGGTATCTACAACAGTACCAACGTCACCACCAACAGTAGCCACATCACCAACGTTATCAATATCACCACTAACAGTGCCAACAGCACCGACAACACCGCCATTAACAGTAGCACCATCACAACAAATGGTAAACTACCACCTCGCCACGAACCATCATCAACGGTACAACCATCGTAACAGCATTTAACCCGCCAAGAATAAGTAGGAAGTCATGTTTGCCCCGATAACAAACGACAGAAAAAAGAACTTCGGCAGGGGGAAAAAAGAGAGAGAAACGGACGCAAACAGACAGATATTTCCCCGCAAGAGTAACTAATGAATTTGCCCACAAAAAGAGGGAACAACTTCCTCTGCAATGATACAGAACCAGACACCATCCTCACCCGGATGACTGGACAGAGGAACAATGTTTGAACAGGGATGGCAAACAACTCCTTTGGTCTCTTGATTTTGCGTTTATGGAAAAAGAAAAACGCTGTTGTCAGTCCTGCGATATATAGATAGATAGATAGATAGGTAGATAAATAGATAGACAGATAGACAGACAGATATACATATAGACAGATGAATAGGTTTTGTTCTCCAGGATAACGTAGGTAAAAAGAGAAAAAAAGTACGATATCCACTGGCGTCAAGATACTCCGAAGTCCATCACAAGACTGTAGAACATTTCCTCATAATATACGAGTGAGGTCAGTGACCACTATATTTAGTATGAAGGCCACGCGAGAGATACCCTTGTGGAACACGCGCGAACCCCGGCCTTACACTCTGTAATTAAGCCCTGCCAGCAATAAAGGGCTTGCTTTTACGATGCTTGGCGCCCTTTCTTGGGAACGTCATTACAAACTCCAAAAAGACTGATTTATTTTCCGCTGAATAATCTTTATCTTCGGAACAATCCCTCCGAGGTCAAACATGAGGGTTTTAATGATGACTTCCAGTAAGTTGAGAATTTACGACCCGCGTTGAATAATGTTGAATTAATGAATCTTAGAATTGGGTGTTGAGGACAGACTCCACCTGAATAATGCAGGACCTCGGTTCAGATATCTGTACCCCACGAAGACAGTACAGAGCTACGGTAAGAGCCTCTCGTCACCCATCTCCTTGACCATAGACGAAATGGCCTGGGCTCAAGATTCGTAACCTTCGGAACACCGTCCTCAGGTGAGGAGAGGACCCTGGACACCATGTGATGCAGCAGTAAAAAGGAAGGAGAGAAAAGAAGAGCTAATTAACACTTTTATACAAGTTTTATGAGCTATTGCTCTCTTTTTTCTATGTAGAGATTAAAAAACAAAAAAATTAAAATAATCAACATTGGTTAGACGTAAGGTTTTAACCCTGAGTGTTCTCTGCCAACAACTAGGCTTGGAGGAGGATGTCCCCTTGTCGACAAGGCCTCCAGGACCCACCGTGGTACCCGAAAGCACGACCTACCGTGGCACCCAAGGACACAGGACCTACCATGATACCCCCCGTGACACGTCTTGCAGTGTTACCTCCACGACTTAGTAACAACAGAAGGAAGTAACGCAACTTTTTTGAGAGGACTAAGTCTTTGTGATTCACCGTGAACCGAGCCCTCCAAAGAAATACACAGAACCCCAGTTGATGTTTGTGATAAAGGGCTTGAGTCCCTCATTGACGACTATTCTATGTTATGGGATAAAGTATTACCTCCTGTAAAATGTATGACTGACGATAAGTCTTATCTTTTGCTGGCAAACCTCAAGTGAGAGTGGGAAGGATAACTTGCTCCGTTTTTCATCCATTGACTGTTATTCTTACTCTCTCACTTTCTTCTCTTTTTGTCTTTTTGTCTACACCGACATTATGACCACAGCATGTTATACACCCTATAAATCGACGCCCATTTTAGAGAGAAGGACATTTCTCATTTTCCTTTCCCGTTTCTCTTCCCATTTTCACTTCCTTTGTCACTCCTCACCACATCCTTCCCGTCACAGTACTGGAACGTTCCCATAATCATTGCCGTTTATACACTCATTTCCTTTGCCCTTTAGGCAGCCGTCAGCCCCTACGATTTCTAATTATCAATTTCCATCGTTGCATTTCTTTTTTTTTTTTTTTTTTTTGGTCGCTTTGTCACTGGAAGTATTGGTTATTGGAAGGGTATAATCTTCGTCTTACAAAGTGCAATCTGGTCACTTCCTACTAACCGTGCAACGATTCCCTCCCTCAGTAAGCGCCACAGACATCAATAATCCAACCGCTATCATCAGCTGGCTTGCCACTTCGATCAACTCAAACCTTGTACCCCTTCCATCAACTGATTTACCAATCCGATCACCTTTACGACCCCCCTCCGTCAACTGCCTTAACGCTTCGACCAGCTCTCTCTGACGGAACTTTACAGCATATAGTATTTGAAGTGCTGTCAAAAATACTATACGCTATCAAGTGCCCTACGGAAAAAAAGGAGTGCCGTCAAGGGCTATACATAATGCTGTCGAACACCATAAGCGAAAAACCGCGCCTTCAGGTTGTGTAGATGGAGACCCTTAGTCGTCATATCCTGTTCTTCGAAGGCTGAGCTGTCAGGAGGGCGTGTTGTCGAGGGGTATTCATCACGGACCTCGCCTTCATATGCGGTTCGAACAGGAAATCCGTCCCGTAGCCTTCTGATTGTGAGACCGTGACATCACGCACCGCCCATAGAGACTTGGCACGACCACGCACCACTCACGCGGGCTCGGCAGCATGACTTACCATGCAACGCACCTCAGCGCATAAATATTACAGCGCTTGTCGTCATAGCTCAACACACGAGCTGAACTTTAAAAACACGAACGGCGCTCAGTGTTATGCATTGCCAGCATGGCCTCCCACTCGATGTACTTTACAGCACGCCTTTCAGGGCAAAAGCTGCTGCACCCGTGAGTACAATGTACCCATGATCAATATGTACACCCCTTGCTCTTCCCTACCCTCTCCTACGCTACACTCCCCACCCCCACCCCGACTTGTGCATTACTTGTGTTGTGTGACCTTTAGCATCTGACCCCAGGACGTGTGACCCCGGGACCCAGCCCTTCCCACAGCCCTGTCAGCAGAGCCATGTACCCACCTGTCAGCCTCCGGCGTCAACAGCGGGTGTAGGGAACATGCCAGGAAGGTGTGACTTTGGACACCTCAGGACCTACATGGTGTTGTGAGTCACAACACACACACACACACACACACACACACACCATGCCAGAAGCGGTTAATATATTCTATCAAGATCTTCGGTCTCACGAGAGGAGCGTAAATCATTAGGGAACAGTTGGGATTATCACCATCGAATGGAAAGTGCCAATAAATAATTTCCTTGACTCAACACCGTGATGAAGGGACGACCCTCACGCAACTAGGGACCAACACACCCCGAGATGGCGGACCAGGGAGGCAAGTGAGTCACTCACAATGCCACAAGAAGTCGCCTTTATATATATATTTCTTATCGTCAATATTGTCTCATAAGACCGAGAAGCTCTTGGTGCTAAAATATTTTAGTAAATCTCGATTGAAAGGACCAATGAGACTTTGAAACAATAATTTTCATTTTGACTGCACAAGCCTTCGACCCTTCATTATGTTGTCTGCTTTTCCTAAAACTTATAACAGATATCATAAGCGTACACATAATTGGGTTACCTGAAAACGAAGCCAATTCGCCCATGGAATCTACAAGAGCACTGATAGTGCAACCACCTTCTAACTTAGAATAGTACTAAGACCCAACTTTACGTCTCTTTCTGGGAGATTACTCAGTACTTTACAAAGCTAAGAAGGCTGAGCTCGTCTGAGAAAGGAGCGTTCATCACGTATTTCAGATAATGACCGAGGAAGTTCTAATATCTCTTGCTATTAAGGAACATTATTTCATTAACGCATGACGCGTTTTCGAAGACCGACACATTAAACGCCTCAGTAACGAATGGGAGAGAAAATCATTTGGTGAAACCGAATGCGCCATTGCCTTCGCGATCGATACAGAAATTCTCGTGACATGTGAAGAAACTGTGTACATCACGCGCGCCAACAGGGCAGCCGAATTAAATCCCGAGGAGATAAGATGCAAGATATAGGTGGAACGGACGGCAGATCTCGCTGGTGCCTCCCACTTCACACTGTTGATGTAGAACGTGAGGCGCAGGGGGGCTGGGGGCCGTCCACTACACACGGTTGTGGTAAGACGTGTGGTGGAGGTGGCTGAGGTCCCTGCCACTCCACACAAGACGTCTTAGGAAAGGTATGTGAACTGGGGTGGTAGTAGTGTGGTGTCTAGCTGTGTCCTAATACATACGGCTGCGACAGGATGAGTGACCCCTCTCACAATTCACTCTGATGTACGTTGTATGATTTTCCTGTACGATATGTAAACTCAGAGATGATTAGATGAAGACTCGTGATGAAAATAATTCCCTTAAATACTTTTACTTGAAATAGAAGAATTAGACATGCATGCAAGGCTTAACGGGTTTGGCAACTAAAGACTGCATAGAAGAGAGAGAGAAAAAAAAATTTGACTCTTGCTGCAGCGAAGGGTGAAAACCGCGCGTGAATTATTTCCTCACGCTGGGGCGAAGGCCATCATTTACTTATTATCCAATTGATGAGCCTCGCATGTGGCGAGGGTGAAATGTCAAACACCTTGCGTGGAGGAGTTCTATTTACAACTCTTTCGAATGCTGTGCCGCTTGATGATTTGATATGCGACCTGGTAATAGGCACATGACGTTTCCTAAAGGTGCGTCTCATTGAAGGGGGTCATGTTAAGGAGCAATCAACTGTTTGGTTATACCAACTGAAAAGAATAAAAAGAAATTCGTCGTTGGTGTGAACAGTCGAAGCGAATCTCTCTGGCAAGGGAGGTCTATCGAGGGGGATGCAGAGAGCTCTGGGGGCAGGACGAACAGGGAGGAAAACCTGAAGAGTCTTTGTGGTGTGCAAGGCCTCAGTCGCTCCCTTCGGAGTTCCCCAGCTTCTGAAGGTCGTCTTGGGGGGGAGGGGAACTTTGCTGGGGATGATCACGAACTTGTTGGTGGTGGGAATGCTGGTCGAAAAGGTGACTTGAAGTGGTGGGCCAGCTGATGGTAGTGGTGGCAAGTTGACGGGGGTAGTGGCGGTGGCGGCGGCGGTCAGAGGGCTGATCGAGGTGGCAAGGCAGTTGACTGAGGTGGTCGAAAATATGACCGGTTTGGTAATCCGGTTGATGGAAGTGGTACGGGAGCTGATCGAAGTGCTAGTGGTCGGAAAATTGATGATGGTGGCGCTACTGAGCGAAGGAATCGTTGTACTGTTAGTAGGAAGTGATCAGATTGCCTTTTCTTAAAGGAGGATTAAACAGAAAATCTTATCCCTTTTTACGAGCTGAATAAATATCATTATACCATTAGGGTTGTCCATAGGTCAGTTTCACTAATTCAGTTCCATTGGTACTAACTATGTTAAATCTGCAGACAATCCTGTGGCTTGAGTCGCACCCTCGAGGGCGAAGAATTACAAATTTTGAATATTATCATCAATCCATCTTCTTCAGACACGCTTCATATATGTAATAATCAAAATACATTCTTATTCAATTCTTCTAAATGTCTCTCGGAGATAATCTAACTGCATCATACTCATTGTGGGGTGCTGGCAAACAGTGAAGATATTTTTTACCGAGATATAAACTTTTTAAAAGTAAATTCGTAGTTTAAAAATTCGTTCATTATTCCCTTTTTCCTTGATCAGTAAACGCCTCCTCTGTAAGTTGATAGAATGATGATAAAGATTTATATATTCTAAAACCATCATTAACGCGCATAATTTGCATATTTTGTCCTTGGTCTGAGCACTAAACTCTGAATAAAATTGCACAGACCAGCACTCCTGTTGGGTGTGTGGTGCCATATATAGCGAACTGTGGGAGGAACTCCAGCCGGCTGCTGAACAGATTCCGCCCTCGACACGTACCATCCGATCATCGTCCTAATGTCTCTAAAGCACTCTGTCGCTTCCGACGGATGTCTCTCTCCTCCCACCTGAATTCTTAGCAATTCTCTGGAGAAGAAAACCTTTTAAAATTACTTTTTCTGTCTTCTTTATCCTCCTCGGCTCTGTCTCTGATTTCAATAGTCATTCTCGTAAAAGAAAGTACAAGAAATCTTTTGTTTTCAAGCGTTTGATTATATGTATGTATCACTGGATTGATACATTTGTCCTCTTGGCCTCTTCATATATAAGCTTCTCCATCGGTGGTGAGAAGAAAGTTATCTACGGACCAGACATTGGATTTCCAGGATCACTGACTCAGCCTCAAGGTTGCCCTTCACGGTATCGTTCATAGAGTCCAGGAGGGACGTAGCTGATGACGGCTCTAACTGTCTCATGTGGTCTGAGGTGGACATGGTATTTACGAGTGTACGCCCGCAGACCGAGCCCATGTTCTTAACCAGGAGTATTCCAGAGATCCAAAAGAAAACTTTATCCTCAGAAATGTGCAAATGTTGATCATCTTAGGAACCGTTGATGTATTGTCAGATGGTACAGGTCTTATATTAATAATAATAACGTATATATGACTATCATAATTAGCTTTCGGACGAAGATTAAAGAAGTTATCAAAGGCATCAAAGAACTTATCAAAATGGGAGGTGGTGGCGATGGTATTTCTTAAGTCTCTCTTCCAGAGACCTTTACAACTTGACAGCATAGTGTTTCCAGCACCAGCCCAGCACGTGAACCAATGCCTAGTATACTGAGACTAAGAAGTTGTTAGACTGAGCGATTGTGTCAGTCTAAATTTCTTCCGAATCACCCGAGGATAATGTGCACTCGTGTAGATGCTGAGAGAGTGTCATCATATCTTACAAGTGTTTCAGATAATGTTTGGTCTGGACTGTAACACGTAGCATTAGCACACGAGTTATAACTGGACTCTGCTGGTATCCATGTTAGGCAAAACTGTATCCCTCTGTATTCATGAACGCCACAGTTCAGAAAAAAACGATAGTGGTAATCTGCATCTTCTTCGACGGGTGTGTGACGCAGATGTGGTGCAATTTCCATCTCCTCCAGTCTTGGAATTAACCACCTCACCTCCTATTTCAAGAGCACACATCAATTACCGAACTTTAACTTTCGACAATATGTTTATGAGCAACTGCACTCAACACCTCCTATGGTGCTGGTCGTGTCTTATGAGACACCGATGCTCAGAATTAGGTCCAGATTGAACTTGGGTCAAAATTACATTTTGGTCATGATTACAGTTAGGTCCACCGTAAACCTTTATGCCATTCGGTGACATGGCTAAACCTTTGGTACCTCACTGGCCTTCCACACTGCCTAGTTCCTGGCCGCCATTGTTATCAGCGTATCGTCTTCTCGAGAAGCACCACGAGAGGTGATTGTTGTCCAACATTTCCACTGATAACGGTAGTAATGCTCATAACTGATGATTGGCATTGCTAGTGATTAGTAATCAGTCTTTCGGAAACCAGTACGATTTCTATGTTTGCTGGTGACGTTTTGTGTTTGTCTTCACAATGGGTCGAGTAAAAGCGTCCGGTATTCGTAATCATCTGTAATTCGCTATTCACCTTCATGTGCTTGCATGTAATCAATAACCGTATGATTTTATGATTACATGTAGCCTTAGCGTAATCGATTACTTTGAAAATCAGTGAAATTACCATCTTAGCTACGAAGCAGACAGAGGAAGAAGGAGGCGTAGATGGAGCGACTCTTAATCACCTCTGCTTCTTTCAATAAGTGGAGGAGTGACACAGTTGTACCAAGAAGCTTATAAAAAGCTGTTGAGAGGTTATTTGGTATTGCGCCTTGGATGCTTGCTGCGTAAAAGAGGATTGTCTCCCAGCGCAGTGTTGAATTATCTTCATCATGCATCGGCAAGGACACGCTAGCCCAGGTGATGCCTCTATTAAACAGGAAACTTAACATTAAGCAATGGTTAAAGGTTTCGTTTTCGCTGTGATTGTGTGAAAAGTAATCATCAAGTAATCGATTATATTGAGAAAGTATTCAGTAATCAATCACATAATCACGTATCTGTAACCGTATTCGTAACCATAATGACAGCAAGTAACTGTAATTTATCCTACCCAATACAGCTTGTCTCTGTATTAAACGGCATAGCCTCCTTTTCCCCAGTGCCCTTTTCCTTCGAGAGTATTACTTCCTCAGTGATCAACCACTGAATAATAACAGTGTAAAGAGAGCAGCACATACCTTCTTTTTCATCTCTGATTTACGGAGACACTTACAACCCACTGCAACTTATGAGATCGCGGGGCCATTACGCTGAAGACATTCTCTATATCTTATATTAGTCTGTTAGTATAACCAATGCCTTCACATACCACTCCTGTAAACCAGTCTCATTTATTGTGTCATTACAATGTCCAACATGGAGTACCACTGAGGAATTGACATCATGACCCACTAATTAAACTTCCCAGCATATTTTTTTTGCTTAATTTCAAGGCCAAATTAAATGTGAACTCCTAATGACGTTGTCGACCGGGGGATGAGAGCCCCCTGAGCACCACGTTACGACCCTTTGAGCACGATGGTACGACCTTTAAGCGCCAAGGCTACGACCCTTGGGTTTCAGAAAGGCTTGACCTTTAACGTTACCTTTAAGGATCAGGTTATAGGTCAAGCCAGTAATGCCAAAAGAGTCGAACCAGTTTAATCAAGGGGTTGCTCTGTCGTGTTGTGTGAGCCTTTCTGCCATGCTCAAAGCTCAGTCCCGTCGTGCTCAAGAGTCGTGTCTACACGTGCTCAAGGGCCATGCCGTCATGCTCAGTGGCCGTACCGTCGTGCTCAAGGGGTTAATGATAAGGTTACCCCCGTCGGAGCCTGACTAGTTAGCGTGCGGGCGGCGTGTTAGGAACGGAACCCATTTGACCACGGCGGAGGAAGGGCTGTTCTGGCTGAGTGACCTCCCCATCACCCGTCACATATACCAACGAAGTGTAGCCACGCTCTTCCAGAACTCCTCTCCTAAATATATTTAACGCTGGAACTTGCTTAAGTTCATTAGATGATATAACGTAAAGTCACTTGAAGTTGCCTTGCCTCTATAGTGTTTTAAGAATTATCTTTAGTTCCCAGAGATGCAAAGTTAGTTATATACATGATGATGGTTTAGATAGTGTTCTGCTGATGGAGAGAGGAGGCGCTCCTGATGGAGGACAGGTCTTCAGGCTTCACTCAACATGCTTTCCCCCAGTCATACCACTCACTATGAGAGAGGTCTCAGAGGCAACAGATCGTCGTTCCAGTGCTACTTCTCTTGGTTCCTTGCACAATGGTCCTTCGTAGGGTCAGTAAATACTGACTCCTATCACACCAGGCACCTCCTTACAAGACCGTTCCAAATTCTACACTTAACTTACTTCAGCTCCTTTATCGGTAGGTATTTCCATAGACAATGATGTCCTATAGTTAATCTAGCTAGAGAATTCTGATTTAATACAGTCGAATACAGTGTAACATTCATAGAGACTAACATGAACACATATATTCATCTAAATTCCAAACTTCCTTCGAGAAAGTTCCCGACCAGACACAACTTCACATCATTATACAAAAATATCCACCAATCAAAATGCCTCTCGGTACTATAAACTTAGTCTGCACATTTAGGACGCTGTTCGAAGCATCTCGCTTTACAACAAACATCCATTAACGAAGACGCATTTATAGAACAACTTCGTAATGTACCTCTTTCGTGGGAGAGGTAGTGGACTCAACTACTGTGGGGAGTGGGCTGTTTTGGGGTCAGTGAGTGGGGTACGGGGATGGGGTGGGGGGAAGAAAGCTGGAGGAGTGGGGGGAGAGGTGGTGGTGGGGGTAACTTGAGGTCAATGAGGGGAAGGGGTGGGGAGAGGGGAGAGTGTGGGGAGCAGAAGGTCACTGGATGTGGGCTGTCTCTTTAAATGTCCTTGTTGTGGCTGTGCATTCGTGGGGAACAAAATCTTGGGTACGAACCTGTTCTTGTCTCTGTGCGTTTGTCGTTAACCTGCGGGTGCATTTAGTGATTATTTTCTTGCATATATAGGAATTTCTGCTGTCGTGTTTGCTTGTGTGCGTATTGCACGTAAGGGTGTTTGTGTGTATGTGTGTGTATATGTATATATCTGTGGTTGTGTACGCGTGCGTGTGTCTGTGTGTGTGTGTGTGTGTGTGTGTGTGTGTGTGTGTGTGTGTGTGGGTGGGTGTGGGTGTGTAGTTTCAGAGGTCGAGTTGCTATTCCATCGAAAGAAAAGGGAAGGGTTATAACACCCTTGCCTGTGTTAATGGGTTATCATGTCAGAAGTGAGAGTAGACGATGACAGATTACACTCACCTTCGTAAAGGTGAGTTTATGATGACGACAGGTTGGAGTTTGCTATCGTGAAAGTGAATGTATGATAGCAGGTATGGGAACAGGTGAAATGGAGGAAGTGAGGTCAATCCCAAGCGTGACTGTTACGAAATAAGTTTCGATATAGGGGAATGGCGTGTGACGGGAGTGTGTGGCAGTGGGAGGGAGGGGTTGGCCGGTGTGAGAGGTGAGGGTGAGAGTGTCTGACGAAAGGGGCACCGTAGGGTGCACTTCCGAAGGACGAGTGTGAAAGGGGAAGAGTGGAGTTGTGAGAGCAAAGATCTTGTTGGGGAGAGGTTTTGTAAACTCTTACGAAGATTGACCAAATGCAATTCTCTGTTACAACCACGCCATATGTGATGTCATAGACCTTGAAGACCCCCCTGGGTCTCATACACATAAAACCATTGAAGATTCTGTAGAGAGAAAGAGACCAGAGAGAGGCCAAATGAAGTCGTATATTCAAAGTATCAGAAGATACTAGAAAAAACCACAGAAGTGTGTACTTGCTTTCGTATATGTGTCCTTCTAAAAGACGAGAAAAGATCAGTTGATTTCCAGACACAATGGGAGAAACTGCAGGTTCAGTTGGCTAGAGATGAAGCTATGATATTTATTATAGTTACAGACAAGTGGGATGGGTCTTGGGTGATTGAGAATTTGGGAGAGTTTCATTTGAAAGTTCTTGTCAGACCGTTGCCCAAGAGAAAGTCTGGAAACTCAAATCGAAGTGAGAGCGACACATAGCCTCGGGGATCAAACGAGATGCTATGTTTTTTTTTTTGCGTGTCTGAGGAGATTAGCGTCATGCGAGGTACTAACTATAAACCCTCGAGTATAAAGGTCACTACTGATGACTTCACACAGGTCCCAAACCCTACCCAGATATCACGAAGGGAAGGGGAATGGATGACCCTCATCCGTCAAGGGGAGAGTTTAAGATGATAGTCTTAAGAGGCATTTACTCTCTCATTATTACAGCTCAGCCAGATGATAATACCGGACCAGAGAGCGGGCCTTATCCACATCAGGTTTTATGAAAGGGGTCGTGGTGCTTATGCTCTACCATTTTCTATATCGTTAATAGTGATATTAATTACTCTGATTATCTTTAATAATTTGTGTCAAGATGTCCGTCCTGACTTAACACTTGCTCCTTCCAGATAACCCACACGAATCTATCATTTTATATATATATATATATATATATATATATATATTATTATTCATATCATAGTTGATGAGACCATGTATGGCATCTTTTTACGCACCATCTTCCTGTACATATAGACTTCTACGTCAATATTCTTACTTTGCCTCTACCATGAAAGTAGTTGCACGTAAGAGAGAGGAATAAGGTACAGGAACATCCGGTATCAGTGAGACTATAAAGTGCTTGACTTCCACAGCACTGAGGAAACGACCAGTAGACGACCTGGGGTCCGTGGCTACGACAGGTCAGAACTGGGCGACATTCATGGTTTATCTAAGCACGGAGAATCAAGGACGCCAGGACTGCAAAAGCCAGAGAACTTTTCCTGTTTACGGCTTAGGAAGCAACGCGGCATCATGACTGATCCAGTGAAGATCTCTTGCGCGGGTTGAGCGTAAATATGAAATTCAGGAGCTGCTCTTATACAAGGAGTAAATGAGATATAAAGAATAATCAACTCAAAAAACGAGAAGCTATTGTTATGTATGACGCTGCTCACAAGCCATCCCGCCGGATTTTAATGTCTCAATCAGATGTTATCACAAGGTTTAGAGGAGAGACGTCAAGGGCTGTGTTGTCAGACAGAACTCTTGTTGCGTCAGATATCATATCAGAGCAGAGAATATATATAGCAACGAAAACTTTCGGCGCTCAGTAGTGCGTGAAGCCTTCGAACTCAATGAGCTATCTGTGAGTACTGAGCTGCTCTCTTATGAGCAGAGAACGCTCAGGCTGAAGTGTCGACCGACTCCTCCTGCAGATAACATGGGCTGGATGTTATCCTCGCTACTGGACGTACGTACGACTTAAAGATCTGGATAAGCTCGCTCGCTGCTTAAAGCCAATGGTCCACAACACAGGCATACGTGTGTACAACGGCTGAAACATTAGATCTAATCGTGTATCGCATGTCTTTCAGTCCTTCACGGAAACCTGTTCAACTTGTCCTACAGGTTCAGAAAAGACCATACATAGATTTAAGACTGATATTGGACAAGTAATTTAGCTTGGGCATAGGTATCTTAGCGGAAGAGACATAGGTGCAGAGTAGGAGCTCCGTGTGAAAGAAAAGGTAACTGATAAGGGACTGATAAGGAACAGTCAAGCAGCGATGAGTCAAGGAGGATAGGAATATGACTGAAAACAATACAGTACATCAAAAGGTGTGCTCGATCAGGTGACTGATAAGGTGAGGAATAGGAATGATGCATTTCTCAATTGCCTGTCGGGCTTTGAGCTAATGGCGGGGCATCAGGGGAAACAGATTGACGACAGCAGCGTGATCCATCCTCCGTACGAAGGCAAAGGGAGAGCATTATTGACCAGAAAAAAATTGAGCATCAACGTGGAACAAGTTCTCGTGCCATGGTCCACAAGGCATACGTAGCGTCTGTGATTGATCAGGTGAAAAAGCATCACTGGAAATCTCGTAAATGTGAAATAGAAAAGGATTTAGAAGGAAAAAAGGCGTCTTGAGATAATTCTATCTAAGAAAAGAAAAGAGGGATCCTTTTGCAAATTCTAAATTTCAAAATTACCTTCTCTTCGCGCCTCACTCTTTGACTGAGAAGATTACCCTCTGTATCTCCCCAAAAGGCCAGGCTATACACATCTTCACTATCATCCCAACGCCATATTCCTCCATAGAAACACTTATATCCCATACAGACTTAATTAGATAACTACCAAGTCTAACCTCTCTCGTGTTTCATCACCTTAATCAGTCCTCTCAATTAGGCATTATCTACACACATAATTTTTCGACTTTATGGGCACAGTTCCCCCCACACACATTGCTAAAGGGGCTAATGAACGAAGCTCTCGCTCTAGAATTACGACCAATGATCAACCTTTCAACGCATCTGCGGCAAGAACAAGACCAGACTGGGCACAGCGTCGCAACCATTTCCCCTTAAAAGACGCCCTTATACCACTGCGGCATAAGACGACATTCACAAAAACCTTGAGTTTCATACATAGATCCTTTTTAAGCCCCTCGTAGGTTTTTCAGCATTTATAATCCGTCTTATGAACTTTACGTGGATCGGTCTTTTGGACTGATTTTGCTCTTTGTGTTCTGTATCTATAAGTTCTACTTTTCCCTGTTCTTACAGCACCGTTAGGTGTGTTTATATAACATCTTTGTCTATCGGGTTCTTACAGTAAATTGCTATGCGTTTAAAGTCCAAGGTTTCGGCTGCATATGTACCTCAAGATCACCCACCACCACTCCTTCAGAAGTCCTCTCCTCTCTTCTCTTAGCGTGTGTGTTTAAACCCCCGTCACACACTGGCGTCACACGTAGCAGCCGTCAAGAAAAAAAGCTTCACTTGTCGTCTCTGAGAGTCAATACTTGTCCCCGTCACGCGTTATCTGGCACGTCACTTGCTGTTACGTTCACGAGAGAATGTGACCATAACGGCCTCTCATCCACCACCGTCACCCACTTTTATCATCCACCCAAGACACTACCACCTCATCCGCCACTCTTATTCATTGCCTCATTCATCACTTTGAGTCCCTTATTCATCACTGTCACAAAGGCACGACGATCTGAACTCAAAGTCTGTCAGGGCAATTCGTGATTTAATGCCTCAATAACAACGTAATTATCACTCATGTGATTTATTTACTGATACGTCGGGTGATTGTTGTACAGCCAACCACTGTCTTGTGATTCTGCCACTGTCATTGTTCATAATTATAGCCTTATCATTAGCTGCGATTCCCGCTAGCTTTGCGTGCCCCTGGCTGTGATATCCGTTAGCTTTGTTTATTCTTGGCTGTGGGTTTCATTAGCTTTGTTTACCCCTCAGTGTGATTCCCGTCAGCTGTGCTCTTACCTGTGATTCCCGTTAGCCTTGTCTACCCTTAGCTGTGATTCCCGTTGGCTTTCATCACCTTAGCTGTGACTGCAGGTTGATTTATTTCTGATATTTAGTAATGTTTTCATCAACGGCTATATTACGTTTTATACTATGATGTTATTTGAACACTAACGCTTCTGGCTGTATCTTTAATTCAGAATTATCTATTACGAATTGCCAATTTAACATTCAACCAATTTTAGCCACGTCTTTCACTTAATAGCTAATCCTAACTACAAGCGGAAAGCTTTTTATTTTACAAATTCTTGTTGATATCAACTTGTTAACTCTAAGTTATAAACTAGGCTGTATGTTAAATCTACACTGCTAACTCAGCTTTCATATACGTATGTATAGCAAACTCATACAGTAACCATCTGTGCAGATTATTTTACTTATCAATTATCATTAATCATTACTCATTTTACATATATAAACGTTCTCTCATTCCTCACTCACCACGCTCATCACTAGATTTAACATTTGCTGAAGTAGATGTTAGATAAAACAGTTGAGCTTATTACCTTGGACGGCAATGATTATTAATTCATTTAAAGTTACGATTATCACTTATTACCATGACTTGGATTATCTCTGGCAGATCCTCAACGATATAGAAGAATTATCTGATTATGTTCAGATCCTAAGAGCGACGGATCTATTGTTAACTTGATTATCTATGCTAACTTTGTAATTAACTGTAGTTCTGAAGAAATGTGTGAACTTCATCATCTTCAGTGGAATTCATTATCGTTGTGAATTATTATTATCATCGCGTTTAACATAGATTATCATGGATTTATCTCCTCATCACTACTCTCTCATGATTATCATTAGTATTAATAGAATGCCACGCCCAACAGTATTCCGAAGAAGATAGTGCTATCCTCTGAAATTTTGACATCCAAGACCTAATGTTCAACACTCTTCATGTCTATGTATCATCTCTATGCCTTTCCTCACTGGAGAATAGGCTCGCTCTCTTTTATATCCACTGAAGTTGGTATTCATCCACTGCTTTGTCTTTGCTATTTTGGCTTTTATTTTATGGGTATATTCTTAAAAAACAGATGAGGTATTTCGCACGAGGCTGGAGATATGAGGGAAGGGAGTGCAAGTGACTGTTTCGATACATTCCTGTGTTAAAACGAAAGATTCGTAACTCAAACATCAGACGCCGGTTTAGCGTGATGGGGGTCTCGTCGGCCGACAAGGTGGCCAGCCAAGCATCTAGTCTGGCTCACCCGGAGGAAGTGTAGCGTGGAAATCATACCTAATCATACCTGTGCATGATTGAGTGTATCATACGGTATCAAGCGTGATCTGAGGCACCGGTGTTATGTGGTAAGTCGAGCGTATTAATCTGGCATGGTTCTCGTACATGAAATATAGATATTAGGTGCATGTTTTGAGACGTCTGGGGGAAAAATCTTTGCATTTTCAAGAGTACATCTGCCCCGACAGCATCCAGGAAGTGATACAATTTGCTATATATATTTATCTATCTATCTATCTATATATATATATATATATATATATATATATATATAGATAGATATAGATATAGATAT
>JAYMFT010335153.1:0-23196 GCA_038088735.1 Panulirus argus
TGGTGGGCTTAATAATGAATAACTTATTATATTCGTCCGCCATAGTATAACCTTGATGTGTCCTCATGGTAAATACAGGTAGTGCACAAAACATTGCTGTACTATAGAAAATGTTTCATTACTTGTAGTATCATTGCAAACAGAAAATAAAACTTTACATTGAAAAGAACATGCACACAATACGTAAAGCTGTTTAAGAAGTGCAAAAAAAGCTACAGTAAATTCATTTTAAAGAAGATGCTTAAAGGTACGAACACCAGCGCGTATGCATGCACGGCATTTTCTCTTCAATTTGCAATGTTCTTTTGATATTCCAGTGAACTGACACTAATAAGGTAAGTGTCATAGTGTGGTGTTCATTTAATTACCATAGGTTATATGAACTGATTACTCACGGCGAAGCCAAGGAAAACATTGGAAAAGCCTTAGTTTTCATACGATAGAAGGTTAATAGATTCAACAGAATTCCTAAAACCGCAGGAAACACTCATATGAACAGATTCACATCCTTTTCGGCTTTTGAGGTACAAAGTTTTACCACCAGTATTGTAGATGAACGGAATATGGAGAAAAAGAAAATAGATTAAGTCACTGACGGTGTCAACAAAGAAAGACACGAGAAAAAAAAGAGGGAGAAGGCGCACGAAACATTTGATAGCAACAATTGATGTCATGCCTAACCCCGCCATTAATGTCACTCAACTGAGGAATCACGCATATTACTCTCAGTGGAATACCAAGTTTCTTCCATGAACTTAAGGTTATAAGTTTTTCGTCAGTTTTTACTTCCTGTCAATCTTCCGTCCATTAGACACAAAATATGAGCAATCAGGTCTGCATAATTGACAGCACACAGATTGACGGTAGTAAACTATTCCCTTTTCCGTTTCTACATCATATTTCACCATGGCAGTATTACTATATCGACAAAGTTTCTTAGAAAATCCGAAGGCATTGTGAATTTGACCATCGTCTAGATTTCGAGGTAGTTTTTGCTGTTGCTATCCATACCTCGAAAACTACACAGTCATCGGCAGCATAAGCAAATGTTGGCGACGTAAGAGACATAGTTTACAAGAAGTGTGAAGGATAGTATGACGAGCCAAAATGTCATGAGTTGCGAGAAATGTGTGAAGTGTGAAGATTATAGGAAGAGCGAAGATAGCGTGAGGCTAAAATAGTATGGTGTGAGGATGATGTTAAGTGTTAGAACGGTATATGGCTGCAGGATGGAGTAATGTAAAGGATGTTTTAAAGTGTGAGGAACGAGTATGAAGTGAAAGGCCAGTTTGATATAATCTTAATATTTGTCGCAATTGGTATGAAGTGTGAGAATGATGTGAGGTATAAAGATGATGTGAGGTTTAGCATGGTGTGAGGTGTAAGAATAAGTTAAAGGTAAGAAGATGATGTGAGATGTGGACGGTACGTGTGAGGATGGCGTGAGACGCAGACGATGGTGTGTGAGATGGAGTGAGGCGCCCAGGAATGTGTAAAGTCTTAGGTTGGTGTGAAGCACCTGGATGGAGTGAGGTGTGAGGATGATGTTATGGAGTGAATCATGGTGTGCGTAGTGAGACAGTATGAGGTGCGCAGGTGATGTAATGTGTGGTGATGGAATTAACACAAAAATGGTATGGGGAGCCAGGATGGAATAAGGCGCAAAAATGTTGTGAGGTGTGAGTTGCGAGGATGGGGCGAGGTGTGTGCACGGCTTAGGGTGCAAGGATAGTGTGAGGATGGTTTGAGGATGGTGTGATGTGATGGTATGTTAGATTGCCAAGCTGGTGTGAGGATATTGTGAAATGTGAGGATAGTGTACGATGCGAAGATAGTGTGAGGCTCTAAGATGATGTGAGGTGCGAGGAAGGTGTGAGGCGTGAGTAAGGTGTGAGGCACAAGGATGATGTGAGTTTCGAAGTTGATCTTGGGTGTCAGTGTTATGTATATGTAGGATACACTACGGTACATGGGAGTACTTGGGAAGGATTGATAACAGGAGATGAATTTGTCTGCTAACGTGACCTAACGTCGTGGAAAGAAGATACTAAACAAAAACACTTCCCCACTCACTGTTCCTTCTAGTTAAACAGACAAGAAAAAAAAAAGGGAAGAAATACCGTGAAGCATAGGGAAATCATGCATCCAGGGAAATCTTATATAAAAGCATGAAGAAGGATTCTTTACTGATAACAGATATCTGTGAAGTAGACGTCCTGTCTTGAGTTCAAGTCACTAAATTTAAGAATTAAAACTTTTTCCCACTTTGCCATTTCATTTCCTTCCTTTCATCTTCATATTAGTATTTCTGAGTATTAACTCTAAAGTCAAGAAATCGTCTTATGTTATACTGTCGAAATCATTAATCATTTTCAAAACTCTTGTTAGATCTCGGAGCGTGTGCTTTGTTTTTCTTTGAAATCTTCCTACTTTTCCTCCATGTTTGATTAGGGGGTTATAAAGACTGAGTTTAGTATCCTTTGATTTATTGTATATGTTTCTAACTATGAAACTTAACATCCTATTGGTATATTGCATGTAACTAGGCATTGTTTTCTGTATTATGGGTCATTACTGAAAATCATTCCAAAGGTCTTTTTCCTTCTTTTTTTCTAATATTGGTTTAATGAGCGTTTATTTAGCACCAAAGTGAATTACTCTGCACTATTTACAGTAGAATCCATTTGGTGTGTCAATGACCATTTCATCGGTGCTTCAGAATTCTTTTGAATCTTCAAGTAGTCTCTCTCTGACTGACTTATATTTCCTAATCTCACATCATTGGTGAGTTTCAGAATTGTGCTGGTGTGTCCTAATTCCAGGTCACTGACTTAGATAATGAAAAATATGGGTCCTAGGATTGACTCTTACCGTACCCCTCTCGTCACGTGAAGCCAGTCGGATGCTTTCATATCTAATACCACTCGTTCCCCTCTGAGAGCCAGTCCGCGATTTACACGATGATTCGAATTCCTATAGCGTGAGCTTCATCTTTACTTGAAAGTCTTTTATATGGTTCTTTGCCACAGACTTTACGAAAGTCTATGTGTTAAAAGATATTCTGGAGACCCACTTACACCGACATGATTCAAAATTTTAGACTCGTTAAACATGATCTAACGTTCCAAAATCCGGATTCGTTAGTCTATTGTTTTCTAAAAAATCTTTTTTTTTCCCAAATTATTTTTTCAAATGATTTCCCTAGAACCAAAATATGCCTGATGGGTCTGTTTCTCGAAATATATCCTCTATTTTTTTGGGAAATCTGTTTCTCTTTATCAAGTTTTTAGTTCTTTGTCAGTGATTTGTTGAATATTATTGTGACGGGAAAAGCTATTCGCTGGCTAACTCATTTCAGTGTTCGGGGTATATGTCATCTGCACCAGGTGACTTGTTGAGATTTAGTTCATCGATATATCTAAGTACTGCATGGTATCTAATATTCCATGTGTGCAATCGCTCAATTTTGGTGCCCAGAAACACACATTTTCGTCTTTGTTATGTAAGATGTAATTTTTTATAATAAACACTGAACTAAAACAAGTGCTTAGAATTGAAGTCATTTCCTTGTTGTCGCAAGAAAAGGTGCTCTTTTCATTGTTTTTCTTGTCTCTTCGTATCTAAGGAATTCTTCATGGTTTATCTTTACGATGTGAGAACTTTGAGTCTTTTGTGCGGCTTCGTATTACCTTTCTACAGTCTCTTGGTAACCTTATATGCTATCATGGTCCTGTTTGATACAGTAATCAAAACATCAACTTCTTTAGTACAACCAATCTAACACAACCCCATTTCACCTTCTGAAGATTTTCAACATGTTTCTGTGTAAATGTCTCAGGGCCTAATTCAGTTTACTTTACCAGTGTCGATACGCATTTCATCAGTCTCCTTATCTAGAACTGAGGTCATCATGTTGTTTCCTTGGAAATAGTTGATACTCTGGTCTGTTTCCTTGCCACCTCACAAGTACAAGATAGGTCTCTGTTTGTGGACATCATTTACTCTAAAATATTACTGCCTTTCGTTGGGCATGAGATGATTTGATTTTAAAGGTAGTCCTTGGTTAAATTAATTATTTTGACATCATCGTCATCACCTGTCAGAAATCCCAGCTTGGCTCATGATTTTTCCAATCTCTTAGAGTTTTTACTTTATTGTTATTAACAAAGGATTTAATTCCCCATAAAGACAACTCAATCGTTTTCGACTCATTGTTTTGACGATCAGTGCACTACCTCAGAAAAAAATTTGGATGTCGTATCTACCAGGTCTTTTCATCAGCTTTGTGTTTAATGAATCGTATGAATCGACATCAGAAAAAAAAGAATGGTGTGACTTGAAAGGTATAAAGTGTGAGGATGGTTCACTGCCTCCGCGCTCCAACAGCGGATCTACATATTCCTAGCCTACTATCTGTCGTTTCCAGAGGCTTATTGCTTGTGTGGGAAAAATTCATTAGAACATATAACGCAGGGGGCTGGCCGTTTCTATTATATTCATCTTCTCACTTTTATCAAGTCTTAATGGAAGGGAAAGCTAATCCAAGCGGCTGACCCAAATGAGAATAGGTAAATCTACCTCTAAGAAACTGGGTGTCCTGTTTGGATGTAAGTTTTTCTCTTCAGAACGGTTGCTCCGTTTATTCAAGGGATTGATTCGTCCCTGTATGGAGCACTGCTTTCACATTTGGGGTGGTTCTAGCTCTGTTTCCTTACTTGACAGAGTTGAATCGAAAGCGATCCGACTTATAAACTGTCCCAGGCTAACTTCCAAACTTGACCCCCTTGCCCTACGCCGCAGTGTTGATTCAGTTTCCCTTTTCTATAGGTATCACTTTGGCTTTTGCTCCCGAGAGCTGGCTGCTTGTGTGTCCCCACCACTAGTTAGACCACGGAATGCTCGGCAAGCTGCTGCTTCACATGATTATTGTGTGGCCATCAGCAACTCAAGAGTGTGCTGTTTTGATAACTGCTTCTTTCCCAACACGTCGAAGCTTTGGAACTCTCTACCTTCTCATAAAAAAGAAATTCTCTTCCCACTTGATCCTACCAATGAAAATGGAGCGTAGTTAACTATAACTGGAAGATAAGATAGATGTTTGACGCGCTTACTTGTCTTCTGTCACATTAACTGCGACACCAGACGGCCAGTTCTTGTCATGTCTTGCAGGTCGAGGATGTCAGGTGATGAAGAAGCAGCTCTCTGACAACAGCTAAGTCTATATGTCTAGGGAAGTATTAGCTGTATTCTATAGCTGTCATTTTCTTAAGCTTAAATGTATTTATTTCTTACCTGAGACAGCACGGAAACTGGATGCCCTAGTTAGGGCAATCTCATTAACTAAATAAATGATTATTTTGGTCTCAAATCAAAACGACAGTTAAATTTTTATTTGACGGGGTAATGTGGTGAGGGAGCAGCCATATATGGGTGGCATGAGTTATGAGACATAACAGAAAACGGGTCACTTGGCAGAGACTGGTTAAAAAATTGTTCCTCTGTACGAGCAACAATTGACAGTTATTTACCCCCTGAAGTCTTCGGTGAAAATGTTTATAAAAACTGCCTTCAGTTTTTCTTTCTTCCTCTTTTTTTCCATGAAAATCCTAAAGGAGAAAAGTTTCGTATGATGTGTTCTCTGAGGAACGCCTCGAAAAACTTTGCTTTTAACTTTTGGATCTTTGTTCACTGTCGTCTTGATCCTTCGCTAGCCTAAGGTACAAACGGATTTCTTTTTCTAAATTTGAGGTTATATCTTTAAAATTGCAGAATTTGCAGTGGAATGAATTTAACAGATCCTTTGTTTTCACAGTATTTAGCTTGTAACAAACAACATTTTTTTCGGGTCAAGGCCACTGACTGATGCCAACCACTCAGTAAATGATGCAGTTTACGAGTTTGTCCATTGTTTTGTAAGTTGCCTGTAGGTTACCTGTCCTAAATAAGGAGAGCTACTGTGATGTGAAGAAGCTTGGCGTCTCGAATATTCTCGAGTATTTTTCACCGATTCTACAATCTGCTGTGTTGCTAGGTTGGTCTCGTGTTTTTTTTTTTTTAAGTAAGGTACTTCACGCCTTGTTGGAGATGCGTAACGATACAGATACAGACAGATGGTGGTTATGACGCTGGATATGAAGTGCCTGAGGACGGACGGACGACGTGTGTTGCAAAGCGGGGTTGATAATATGGACATATATGTCTCTGTGCACACAATCCGTTGTCCTCCTCCAAGCGAAATCTACACAGGATAATCTTCTCACAATATGAAGGACTTCTTGGATATCTAATTTCATTCCTCTCCCTCCTGCTTCCACCTCACTCTAACTCAAGGCAGAATCAAAGGCTTGTTCCCCTAATTAACTCTTTTACTGTCACCTATCTTCATCTGCACCTTTTCTTCCGCCGTGATTTTTTTGCCTCCCTCTCTTCTTTCTCGCAGGTAAAAAAAAAAAAATTTTAGCCATTGCTCTCGTGAGCTGAGTGCGCGCGCGCGCGTGTGTGTGTGTGTGTGTGTGTCCCTTTAATCAGGATCCGTATCACGCGACTGGATGTGTCTTCACAAAGTTTCTGTGTGTGTGTGTGTGTGTGTGTGTGCACAGACTAGCCACTCGGTAGCCAGCTTTTGTTACGCCACCTTGTTTTCTCGTCCAGAGAAATTGCATAATTCTCTTCTTCATTCTAGTTTTTTCCTCTTGTCATAACCTATACATCTTGAAGATTCTGGTCTCTATATACATAAGCAGAAGCACGGATTCCTTCCCTGACTATCTGCAAATGCTGCCACTACTTATCAAAGTGGTTATTAAAGTGGTTTTTGAAGTGGTTACCGAATGGTTATTGAGGTGGTTATTGAAGTGGTTGTTGAGGTGGTTATCGAAGTGGTTGTTGAGGTGGTTATCGAAGTGGTTATTGAGGTGGTTATTGAAATGGTTATTGAAGTGGTTTATCGAAGTGGTTATCGAAGTGGTTATTAACGTGGTTATCGAAGTGGTTACTGAAGTGGTTATCGTAGTGGTCATTAAAGTGGTTATCGAAGTGGTTATTGAGGTGTTATTGAGGTGGTTACTGAATTGGTTTTTGAAGTGGTTATCGAATTGATTATCGACGTGGTTTTTGAGGTGGTTATCGAAGTGGTTATTGAGGTGGTTATCGAAGTGGTTATTGAGGTGTTATTTAGGTGGTTACTGAATTGGTTTTTGAAGTGGTTATCGAAATGGTTATTGAAGTGGTTATTGAGGTGGTTATCGAAGTGGTTATTGAGGTGGTTATCGGAGTGGTTATCGAAGTGGTTATTGAGGTGGTTACTGAAGTGGTTATTGAGGCGGTTATTAAAGTGGTTATCGAAGTGGTTTTAGATATATTTTTCAAACGAATCTGCCACCATAAATTTGGCTTGCTGAAATTAGTGTTAAAGATTGCAATCCATCTTCTTCATTTATGCCTTTCATAGAATCCCTTTCGAGAAGGGTCTTTGTGTTACCCCAGGACCCCTTTCTCAGGGGGCTCCCATAGCTCTAAGGCTGCGCTACGCTCAGCAGCAGGGATAAGGTGGACTTCTTGGAAGCGAAGAGTTCTTTGACGAGGCTGTATCCTGTTTCGTCGACTGATGATGATATTATAGTCTCGCCAAAGGTGACTTTGCATTCGCGGTTAAATCTCAGGCAGGAGGAGTCCGGTAACACCAAAGATTTCTTTATTTCTATATCACTACAACGTTCCTGATTAGAATAACCATAATACAAGTTTTTTCTAGTAAAACTTCAACAAAAGTAACGACCACCATAACTTTACATGGATAGAAATACTAGAAAAAAAAAACTAGCTTAGCCTTAATATATAATTGAGTAAAGACGTGGTACACGTATACAAGGTTGAGACGAGGCAATACAAGGATAAAACTCTCACCTCGTAACACAAATAGTAAGCAAACAACAAAACACACACACACACACACACGCGCGAGCGCGCGCACACATACACACACGCACGCGCGCACACACACACACACACACACACACACACACTGCAGTAGAAGGGGACCAAGATAAAAACAGTATCTAAGAGACAAACATTTCTTTCTCTCTCTCTCTCTCTCTCTCTCCCTCTCTCTCTCTCTCTCTCTCCCTCTCTCCCTCTCTCTCTCTCTGTCTATCCATCTATCTATCTGTCTATCTCTCTTTGAGGGACAAGGAAACCCCTGAAAATCAGGCCCCAAAGTCGCCTACCTCAACTCCGATGGCAGGCCGCTTTGAGACACATAATAGCAGTAATTAAGACTGCATCTAAATACCTGAGTCACAACAGATTCGAAAAAATAAAACTGAAATAGCATTTACCTCTGCATCAGATTGCGTCCTAGAATCTACTAGTATAGCTGCAACATACAGAGAGTAATATTGATATGAAATACCCATTCGAATGTGGTAGATCTATGTTGTAGGACGTCCTTCTATGGTGGGCAGATTTAAGGCTTCTCTCATTTCCCTGCGACTCTTTCATGGTGGTGGTGGTAGCCCTCTGCAGTGGTGAGAAGACGAGGGCCCGGAGGGACCTAATCTGCTGGCTACCACAGAGCAAAGCTACCTAAACAATGTTGCTCTAAAAGTGACATCAGTGTAGTGATGGAACCCGTACAGTGATGACATCAGTGTATTGATGACATCGATGTATTGATAACACCACTGTAGTGGTGGTACCAGCGTAGTGATGGCACAAATGTAGTGATGGCACCAGTATAGTAGTGATGGCACCAGTATAGTGATGGTAGCAGAATAGTTACAGCATCAGTGTGGTGGTGGTTCCAGTGTTTTGATGTCACCAGTGTAGTGAATGCACCAATGCACTGACAACACTAGTGAAGTGTTGGCAACAGTGTAGTAATGCCACTAGTGTACTGATAACATTCAGTGGTGTTGACACCAATGTAGGGATGACACCAGTTTAGCAAGAGAAACTGTGGGCAGTGGCAACCAAGGTTTAAAACCAGTTTGATGATGTAGTAATGACACCAAATTATTGATAACACAATTAGTACCGTGGTTATGATGCCACAGGCTTAATTACAGCACTGAAATATTGACGCCATATGTACAGTGATGATACACATGCAGTGACAGCTACCTTGCAGTGACGAATCTCTGTAATAATAGCACCAATCGGAGTAAAGGCACCGTAGAATTTATGGGAACGCAGCAGTGATGGCACCGCACCTAAGCAGTGCTGAAGCAGCGGCAGTGACATAACCTTAATCAGTGATGGCACCGTAGTGTTCACAGCAACGTAGCGAGAGTCACCAACGCAGCAGCAGTGATAGCACCGCAGCAACAGCGCTGGCACTGCAGCGGCAGTGATAGATGGCACTGCAATAGTGATGGCACCAAAACAGTCAAGGCAGCAGCTGCCCTTTGGTAGGTGTCACGAAGCAGCTCTCCGTCCGGACGTATGAACGGGAAGGCAACTTTCGCCTTGGGTGAGTCCTTGCTGAATCATAGCGACCCGCCAGACAGACGGACGGACAGAACGGCAACGGAAAGTGCCTTCCACTTACTGCCCGCCTCGTAAGTGACCGGGAATTTGTCAGACACATTGTATTTCCCAACAGTGGAAAAAGAACAGCTTTTGCGAAAACTCTCGCAAAATAGATTACCTCTATTGTGGGAACGTGGAAACTTTGTGACTACCATAAATCTGTAGTTCAAAAGTCACAAAATAATATAATAAGAAAATCTTATAGACATATAACAACCTTGTCAAGCAACATCTTAATGGTCAATATATATTATACTTTCATAATGTCCATTAAGCAACATGTATCTACAATTTCTTTTGATAAATCTAGTATCAATCACCATTCTTCCGTACAGCTTACCGAATACACTCAAGACGAACGTAATTTTCTCTTTTCCTAAACTCACCACCGAATTTCTAACTCGTTTCCACCTGATTTCCTCTCAGCACGTTTTCATCCAAAGAACTCTCCTTCGCACGCCTGTGAATCAGCAACTAATCGAGCACAGTCCATCGATCGCGAGCCTCCCTCAACCACAAGTACTCAAACATGCACTATTTTCTTTTTTTAAACTACGTGTTCCCGATCACCATTCCTCTTTCAAGACGCATCTCGACAAAATTTTCTACAACCACACCCTCAGCTTCTATACCACCCACTTTGGCACTCGGTTCCCTAGCACCAATATTCGACCTCTCGCATTTTAACCTGCCGTGGAGGGAAAATGAGAGGTGGGAGGAGAGAGTATTAATGAACTCCATAAAGGGACAGAAGTTGTGAATAGTCTGAGGAGAGCAAAAGAGCCAATGTGGGGGAGAGAGTGAGGACAGAATCTTATGGAAAAGTGATTACAGGCAAAGAAGATATGAAAAATAAAAGATGGAACGACAATAGTGATGGAAATGTTGAATGTCTGAGATATTAAGAAGGCCGATTTGGTGTGTCTGGGACTTGTCGTCGTGCGGAGTGCGAGAATCACGAAGATTGGTAGGGTGAAAAGAGAGGAGGTAGTGAAAGCTATGCACCAGGTGATGTGTGGTAAAATTGCCAGGAGTGGATGGAATTGCAGTCGATTCTTTTTCGCTCAAGTGGGTGACATTGAGTGATTTCTCTCTCCTGCGTAACGTAAAAGGCGACTAAGAGAACCAAGGTACAAGGAAGAATGGGGAAGGAAGTTCTCCCTTCCAGTATCATCACTTCCTGATAAACAAGAACAGAGGCCAAGTGAAGATTTTCCTCGAAGGTTTAGTTATATGTTCCTAACACTACTCTGTTAATCTGGGAGAGGTAACGGGTGTTATCATTATTATCATTATTATTATTATTATTATTATTATTATTATCATTAATATTATTAGTATTATCACTATCATCTTTACATAGTTATAATTGTCATAATCATTATCATCATTTTTATAATTATCATTATTACTCTAATCATCATCACCATCATTGTTACTATTCTCCAAACATTACACCACTCAGCGTCACTGTGAAATTTTCCATTAACCACTTACTAGTCAGGTATTTGCTCGTTGAGTAATTACCCCGTGGGGCGAATTGTCTGCTGAGTAATTGTTCACCGAGTAATTACTGAGGGAGAGAGAGAGAGAGAGAGAGAGAGAGAGAGAGAGAGAGAGAGGCACGTACCTAGCGACAGAGGGTTTGCGTTTGGGTCATTATTCTAAGACCGAATATTTTTATGGTCAATAGTCTGGTTAGGAATGCTCCTCAGGGCCAATAAGAGTGACTCCAGGGTCATATTCTTCTTATAAGGACACCTCTGGGGCTTTTGTATTGCACTGTATCGTCTCACTGTTTTGTGGTGAGTCTTATCCACGGGTCACGGCGGGAAATGCATCCGTGGGGCATTTCTTGTGTGTGGTTGCCACGAACCACTGTTTTGTCGGAGGAGCTTTTATGTGGCTCTATAACCCTGAGTGTGACATGCTTTTATGGGTCACTATCTTGTGGAGGGTTCGTCCGTGGTTTAGCCCAGTGGGAAGTGGTTCCGTGGGGATGGTACGTGTGTTAAAGAATACGTACGTGTATCGTTACTGCGTGAGGCGCTTACCCGAGTGCTCAGCAGGTGGGAACTGGTTCCATAATTGCTTAATGGTGTGTCCCAAGCAATCATGTGATGGGGAGGGAGTGCTATGAGTGAGTGTCTACTGGTGAGTGCTCCAGTGCCATAACTGTCTACTGGGGAGTGGTCCAGTGGGATGACTGTCTACTGGGGAGTGGTCCAGTGGCATGACTGTCTACTGGGGGGTGGTCCAGTGGGATGACTGTCTACTGGGGAGTGGTCCAGTGGGATGACTGTCTACTGGGGGGTGGTCCAGTGGGATGACTGTCTACTGGGGAGTGCTCCAGTGGGTATTGCATCTGTGAGTAATGTGTGAGGATGAGTATATAGGATGACTCCTGACCACCATTGTAGTTCTGACCCATTCATTGTCACGCTACATGGGTCAGTATCACGAGCCTCAAACACTTACACACACACAGTATACATAGATTAAGAAGTTTTATGACAGCAGAGAATGCTGAAGACTGTGGCCCAACGAGTGTAAAACTCCCTCCCCATATAAAGATAAGCAAATACACTCAAGTATCCCGTCTATTCTTTTGCAGAGAATGGTCATGGTAAGATCTATTTTTATGTAGTGGCGAAACGTACAAATTTCATGTACACTGCCATCCTCTCCACCTGAACTCACTTTGTTCTTAACCAACATGAGCTTTGTTAATCATTATAACACTATCAGTTAATTTCCTACCACACACAGTGCTAAGGAGACTTGTTTCGTTATACTGTTTACACTCACAGTTCACTCTCCTCTCCTTTACGAAATGGAATAATCGCTACCTTAGCTATCAGTCAGTTGACACCTGACCACTTTTTCTCTGCTTCCAGACACACTTTCCCGATCCACTCTGCAGCAGTTTAAGTTTCCAATCTTAACCCTCTTCCTCGCCATTCTAAATCTCCCTTTACGGTTATGAGAGTACTGGAAGAAGATTAGTTTCCTAAAAGGACACCAATATTTTACACATCATTTATCGTATTTTAATATGAAATTTGATTGTGGATAAAAAGATTATATTTCTACTCTTAGATTTTTGTTTTTTAGGTATTGTGATCATTGAAGAATATAAGAATCCACCGTTGACCTTTCCTGTCGACGCGGCTCATCTCTAAATAATCAATCTAGCAAGAATGAGTATCGGACGCACATGATTGACTCAAATAGTAGTTGATGGCAGGAGACCAGCCTTCACACTGTGAATAGTGTCAGGTGTCATTAACAACGGCCCACATTGTGTAAACGTTTGTGTGATTCACACTTTTCACAAGAAAATGTTTAACCTTACACACGAGAGTGTACAGAGAGATTATGACTTTTAATTTCATTATTTTGCTGGAGAAAAATCAATATTTCAAACAAGATACGTTTTCAATAATTCTATTTGTAAATATAGGGATCTTGTTAGTTTAACTTTTTAGAATCTATTAGATTAATCCTCTTTTAAATAATTTATTAAAATTGTTTATAAATATTTTTACTCTTATAAAACTGTAGCATCAAAGAAAATGTAATCCAAAGCTCTGTCGCAGACTATGAAGAAATTTCTTAAGTAACCTAGTCAGTCACTCCTTTCGTATATCCAACTTTCCCATTCTTTAAGTAGCTTTATTATTATTTCTTCTCTGCATCGTCTTCCTCCTTTCCATATTCTATCCCTACTTTGCCAATGGACGCAACACAATTTCACCCTCAACTCGTCAGTTTTTTTTTTTATCTTACTCTCTCTTAGTCGTTTACAAACTAAGAACTACATTCTTTGTTGCTAGTGTTAACCCGGACTTGTCTAACATACTTTCGCTCCTTTTCTATACATGTCTTGTATTATCATTCACCCTCTTTCGGAAAAGTTTCTTATCTATATTTTCTTCTCTTTTTCTTCATTTATTATTTCTTACTTTTTCATTTTTGTTAATTCATAATATATTTCTAACACTTTTTTTTTTTCATATGTTTGCGCTCCATTCGTCAGTTTATCTTACAAAGTTACGGTTTTCTATTATTTCTCCCTCTACCACCTCGCGTGAATTTGCGTTTCCAATTTGCTTCGCCTCTCGTTCCACAAGCTACAAATACTGTATCGGAAACTGGCATCCTCCAATAATGAAGTCTTTATATGCCTCCAACTCATCTCAGATTTCACCTTGTATATCATTTCGAACACTCTTAGGTTTCTCGACTAATTTCTCTTTGGTAGGTGAGTTTCACGTATGTAACCTTTCTTCGTTTGCTCCTAACACTTAGGCGGGAAACAGAGTATGAAAAAAGATATCGTTATCATTACTATCATCATTATCACTAACATTCTTATCGTTACCATTCTCGTTATCATAATAGCATAATGATTATCATGGTAATTATGTCTATGTTTCTCTTCTAATTGGTCTGAAGCTACATCACTTATTACATGCAAATGTAGGTAGTTAAGGTACTTATAGGATAAGTAGTCTCACTTAGCGAAGCTCACACGATTCTTATAGTTCTGAAGTCCATTTCAACTTTGGCCATTATGGATTTTAATATATATCAAGTCTTATATAAGTTTTGCTCCATCGAAATAAAGTTTCCTTTTTTTCCTTTTTTATTAAGGTAATCCTGCCAGAGAGATTCACGTTATAGTCCTGATTCTGTAGCTTGTTCTCCAAGTGTGAACATGTGTGAGATCGGTGAAGCACGTAGCTGCATCTGTATGCATGATCTAAAACTGTGAAAATGTTTAACTATGAATCGAGGCCGTCAAAGTTCACTTAAGCCATTGAACTTTCACCGTCTTTAGAACAGAATGAAGATCGTGTTCACACTCCGTTCCTGTTTAGTTATAGCTAAGGTATCAGATTTAGCATATAAGCCCCCAATGGTGCGATTATTGATGAGAAAATAATGATCACACGATCACAAATTAACTGTCTATGATCACAGACTATTCGCCTACAATCACATATCATTCGTCTGTGATCACAAATTATTCGCCTATGATCACAGATTATTCGCCTAGGAACACAGATCATCGTTATGATCACAGATAATTCGCAACGATTACAGATTATTCGTTATGATTACAGAAAATTCGTCTATGATCACGTATTATTCGTCTATGATCACAGATTATTCGTCATGACCACAGATTGCTCGTCTATGGTCACAGATTATTCGTCTATGATCACAGATTATTCGCCTATGATCACAGATTACTCGTCTATGATCGCAAATAATTTGAGTATGACTGAAAAATAATCGTCTGTGTTGTCACAGATTTTTTGTTTATAATCACAGATTCCTTCCTCGTACCACCATAGCCGATTTAATTAACCAGATTTCTCATTTTCCTTCCACTGACTGCTTTTACCCTTAGCATGGATATACCCCCAAAAATGGACACTTTTTTTTTCAGCAGCTCAGAATGACCTAATTCTCCCACAGGTCACTATTTCCACAAGGCAATTTCGCCTCCAATGTATCGCACGTCGCTCGCCAGAGTCCGGTCAAAGCCGAGGTTAATAATAAAACGAGTCTTCAGAGAGGCCTTAAAATTGGACACCGTCAAATCATTTTTCTTTTTTTTTCTCTCATTCTCTCGTTGGAAGTTTGGGAATATTCGCATTTCGTCCGGTTTTGGTGAGCGTATTTCAGATGACGAAGCCAGGTATATATAGACTAGGTCTTGTACCCTCAAAAAAAATAAAAAAAAGTTTAAAGTTTGGTCAGGATATGATTGAATATATATATATTCTAGCCTGAGCCAGGTTCCCCTTTTTATTGACCAACCCGTAAGGTTGGATGAACAGCTGGGTTGACTGTGGGCCGACTGCCGTAACAACCAGGATTCGAACCTATGCGCTCGACCCTCTGGCTGGCCGCCCGTGAATGCGTCACGGTAAGGAACGCTAACCGCTACACTAGTTAAGTGATTATCATTGCATCACCGTAGTGCTAATTTGATTCGATAACTGATGTAGGAAGTAGTGTGCTACAAGTTGCACTTCGTAAATCCGACTAGAAATCCTTTTAACATAAATACGTCGTTGATTGATGGACTGCCGTGGAAGTAGCGGTTAGCGCTCCTGGCAATGACGCTTTCGCCGCCCGCTAGCTCAGGGCCGAGCGCATGTTTTTTTCTTTTTTTTCTTAGCTAGCTAGTTTGCCTTGTATGGAGGTAGACTAATGACATCCCAGAGGTCGCTGGCTTTAAGATCCTGAAACCAGCCTTTGTATTCAAGGCTTTCAGGTCAACGGTGTCTCTGGAATACGACCTAAAAAATTTTACAATGTGGTATCGAAAGATTTTATGATGAAAGGTCGAGCTAGATAGGTCTGGTGTAGTCTCCCTTCCACGCTGGTTAGGTAAATGAATCCTTGAAGGATGGGTTAGGATGCGTAGGGCGTAATCCTTCGGCGTGGCCAGTAGGAGGAGGAGGAAGAAAAGGAAGAAGAGGGTGGTCTGTTAGCCTCATGAGACCCTCTCAGGCCTGTAGTGTGTTCACACTAATCCTTCGCTATCACACTTTCCCGACAAAATGAAAATCTTTTTCTTTCCAGTCCATTCCTCATACCATCGTAACAAGCTTGTGTGGTTCATGGCCAAAACTCAGCTTATGGCAACGTTAGACTCGCATCTGACAGCGAGTAATGAATTAACGAGATGGCCAAATATCGTTTCATCGCTGTGTTGTTTGTCATTATCCTCTACATATCGCTCGCTGACACAGTACTGCTTCTCAAAGAGCATAGATATATATGTGCAGCAGGAGACAGCCATGGTACATTTCGACTCCTTCCAAGGAGAGGCATCGAATGCTGCTTGTTTGAGTACGGCCACGGGCGGCTAAAAAAACACTTGCACGCGAGTCGTTTGATGATCCACGGAGTCATAAGTGTCTAGGCAGAGCCCTCTAGGAGAAGCCTAGCTGCCCACTTGCTAGAGGACTTCACCAACTGCTCAACTCGAGAGCGCGTTGTTCTCAACACAATAAGCTCCCGAGGCGTATGCTACCACGATGCATATTAAATCTTTCTTTAAAGCATTTTTTTTTTTCTTTTTTGACGCTCAGGAATATTGTATTACTGGGTGAATATTGCGTCAGGGGTATGTCGAATTCACTAGACTGGGAGAGAGAAAATCAACCCAATACTCTCACATTTAGCGAATGGCACGTCAGAAGCTTACTCACTATCGGCTACAAAAGGAATTTAACAATTCGTAGTCGTCAGTATAAATATATAAAGAATTTATATTGTTGATAAAAGAATCATTGTTGTTCAGTTCGAAATAATATTTTCTTCGAAAAAAATTCTTTCATTTTCTTTGGGAGGATTGTTTTGTACCCATTTTCTTCAGAGACGAAGTGAAATTTGTATGATCCAAGAAAAGTAGAATTTAAAAATCCTCTGATATTCCGGGGCTTCCTTTCATGTAATACTTGTTGACTGTATACAGAAGGATTGAATAAAAGTGACTGCAGCTTGAAGCAAGACAACAGTACTATATATTTTTTCTATCTTAGCTGAGTCTGTATATATATATATATATATATATCCTTAGCTAGGTTCCCAACTTATCAACCAACTCCTACGAGAGGATGAACAGCTGGGTTAACTGTGGAGGACTGACTGCCTCAACCAGGATTCGAACCTACGCGGAGTAGACCTCGGGCGGCCCTTGAATGCTTTTCTTATAGTCAGCAACGCTAACCGCTACACAGACTCCAAGATGATGGTATTTTCTCCCCTAAATGAATCGAGTAGATTCATACATACATCGAGTACTGAAAACTTCGGTAAGATCTATTTAATCTTACTGGGAAATGAATTGTTTTGGGTCATTTTTCAGGTCATAAATTCTCTGCGTTAATTTTTTCTTTTGACATCTACCTTCTGTGTGTAAATAAAACTTTACATTTTTGACTTCCATTTCTTGCCAGAGTTTTTCACAAAAACAAACGGCTGTTTAGTGCATTTGCTTTACTGATGTTAATAACTGCTTTTGAAACTGACTGCAAAAGTGCTTTCAGATGACCAGATAATGTCACTGATGCTGACACCTGGCGATGAATCTTGCAATGACCTCCAACGGCTTGTGGAGACGCGTGCTCTGCCATCTGTTGGAACCTACGTAGATCGACAGCTTAACAGAGCTGGTGAGCTATCAGTACAGCTGCCAAATTATTACTTTTACATTCTCCCACTTCAGTTCACACAGCTAACAAGCTCAGGGTCCGAAAAACTATAACCAAATACACTCGTCATCACACAAGTCGACTCAAGTAGCACCACGCAACACACAACGAACGCACACGCGTCAAACAACACACAGTCTTCCCACAATACATAATCAGCACATCCAGCGTCACACTATACGTAGTCAGTACACACCCAGCGTCACACAATACAGTCGACACAACCAGCGTCACACAACAAACGACACAACCAAGATCACAAGCTCCACGCAACACACACAGCCAACACTGACTTCCGCCATCAGGCAAACACGGAGGGAACAACACATCCAGTTACGTCACACACAACACAACCCATACGCCCAGCGTCACGTAACACAAGCGGCAAAACCAAGCCCCCCCACAACATGCACAAGGGACACACACCCAAAAGTCCCTCGTGACACCTGGTGGTGACAGTAGTAGTAGACGCAGTTACCTGCAGGTCCTGGTAAGAATATCATTATACTGGGACATTAAGACGACTGCTGGTGAGAAGACCTTCATTATGGATGTCAAGACAAGACGTCTACAACACCATAACTTAAAGTAATCAAGGAATTATTGCATTTCCTGCCTCCTTTTCCTCTTCTCTCTCTCTCTTTCTCCTCTTAGACATTCCTGGATTATATCCTTCTCTGATGGAATTCTTACCCCGTGAAGTAATTCCAATAAAGCTAGGGTATCGTTCTTCCCAATCATGTAATTGGATTCCCCAGCTGTGAAAAATACCGGGGAAAAAGATTAGATGGTGTAGTTACGTCACGTGAAATATTATTATTGTTTTGCTCGTGGCGAGTTCAGCTCCTTTTCCCCCGCCTTAGATGACGACGTAGAACATGAAGTAGATGACGAGGTAGACGACGAAGTAGAAGACGATGTAGATGAGGCAACACTGTAGAGTTTTGACAGTCCTGTGCTCTTGTGTACTGGCTGATAATTTTCCTGTAAATCTTAGAATAGTCACCGCTGGATTGGTTCGCCCCCACCCCCCCCAGGGGATTATTTGAGTTCCACGTTTTCTTTCAACGACGATTTAAAGTATAATTCTTTTACCGTAGTAGGTTCACAGTGCTTTTCTTTACCGTGGGTCTATTATACTCTTACCGTGGGTCTATAACACTTCTGCCTCAGGTCTGGAGTAGACCTTATCCAACTCTCGATGGGGCAGGACGGCGTGTGTGTCAGCGGCGGTCTCGGGCAGCCTTGTACAGGTCAACATATTCGACCTGAACTGACTGACTGACTCTCTCTCTCTCTCTCTCTCTCTCCCCTCGCATCCATTCTGGCGACACGTCGGCCACAGTTTACCTCAGCAAGACAACATTCATCTCATCGACCGTTTAGTTTGTTTTCCCATCTCTCGAAATCCCAGATCTCAAAATGTCCTCATTCCTCACTCTCCTAAGTCTCCCAACTTGACATATAAATCCCGAGGAATTTTCACTCCAACTTGTCAGCTGTACTGTCTTTTTTTTTTTTTAGGACATGGTTACTGACAGAGAGACTTGAGATGTTTATCTTCAGTGTAATTTGAATGACTTTAAATCCTGTTTGAAATCACACAGTCACCCCTGCATGTTCACAGAATCGTCCACAAAATGCTGAATGTCATATTCAGATGATGACTCTGTCTAGTCGATGGAAATCTATCATCAGACAATCGAGAAAACGTTTAAAAAACAATGTTAGATAAAGGAGCATTCAAGATGATGTCAGATGAATGATTTTTGAAAGTCGTGCATTGAAGCTTCAGGTGTTGTCCTCGTCGTCGTCGTCTCCTGTCGTCATCGTTTCCTGTCCTCATCGTCGTCTTCTGCCCTCGTCGTCGTCGTCTCCTATCGTCATCGTTTCCTGTCCCCGTCGTCGTCTTCTGTCGTCGTTGTCGTTTCCTGTCCTTGCCATCGTCTTCTGTCCTCGTCGTCGTCTTCTGTCCTCGTCATCGTCTCCTGTCCTCGTCGTCGTCTCCTGTCCTCGTCGTCGTCTGCTGTCCTCGTCGTCGTCATCTGTCCTCGTCATCGTCTTCTGTCCTCGTCGTCGTCTTCTGTCCTCGTCATCGTTTTCTGTCCTCGTCGTCGTCTCCTGTCCTCGTCATCGTTTTCTGTCGTCGCCGTCGTCTCCTGTCTTCGTCGTCGGCCCCTGTCCTCGTCATCGTCTCCTGTCCTCGTCGTCGTCTTCTGTCCTCGTCGTCGTATTCTGTCCTCGTCATCGTCATCTGTCCTCGTCGTCGTCTTCAGTCGTCCTCCATCCGTTAACTTTCCACTTTCCAATCTCCCCGTAAACTGCTGGACCAATTTGAAACCCAAACTTGGCCGCCGGAATTGTCCTCGGGTCATTCCTTCTCAAACCTCGTGTCTGTCTGTCAGTCCCGTCCACCATCCACGATGGCCGCCTTTACGAAGACAATCTATCTTTTAACTTCTCATATTTTCAATCCCCCGTCTCGAAAACGACTAGGCTAACTTGAGCCAAACTTGGCAGGAATGGTCCTTGCGTTACTCCCATCTCAAAATATTTTTTTTTTTGCTCACTTATTTCGACTTCCATCCAAAATGTTCTTCATACAATTTACGAGAAAAAAATTTACCCCAAATTTCCAACTAAGGCTAAGACATTACAAATTATTTTGCATATATTTACATATGCTTTTCTGGTAGATTTAAAGTTTTCTAATTTTGCTGATTACTTTATGCAAATGAGACCTATTCTGCATAAAAGATTTACGGAAAAAAGTCTATCCCTAGTTAACCACAAGACTAATTTCAAACTAACTTGGTCTCTTTTCAAAGCTGTGTGTGTGTGTGTGTGTGTGTGTGTGGCGATCTCGCATGTCATAGAACACGGCAGCTGTTACTAGTGTAAAATTTTCTTCAGATAACCAGACCGTCTTTGTTGTATGGCACACCTGCCTCATATCTGAACTGTAGCTATATAATAACGAATAACTTAATATATATCACTGATTTATCACATAGTACTGGTTTTCATGTGAAACATATAGTTTTGTTTACCTTTCTCGATTACATATATTGGTTATATTTAATCAAAAAATACTATTCCTACCCATTGACCTCTATGGGTTGAGTATTTAATTCTTATTTGCGACTGTCTGTCTGTCTGTCTCTTTGTATCCTAACGTTTTGAAATTATAATCAAAAAATCTAACAAGACCAAACTTAGTTCATTATAAAGTATCAAGGAAAAGAAGGTTAGTTCCGTAAAGCTAGGCTTGTGAGTTGAGCACATTGATTCGCGGAGTCCATACCTCGTTAAACTTTGCTCCATAACATACTCTTGAGTCTCTTAAAAGCCAGTTTTACTATTCTCAACGTTTTCTGTTTAGATTTCTCGCCCTTTCATTCGATACCACGTTTCGTGTTAATTACTTTTCTTTTCATTGATCACTTTTCATTTTTAATCCTAATATGTTGGTTTCTTTTCCTCTCTCGGGATCCTCACGCTTTACAGTGCAGATTACAGTAAAAATTCTCACCTTCATTCGATTTCATGTTATGTAGTCCAGTGCATGTTGTCACTGTTTTTTGAGCCTTATAGTCACCATCTGATTGCTGATACTAATTACCTTCTTTCTCATCTCTTAGCATTCAATTTTTTTTATCACTTTTCACGTGCCTCTGTTCCCTTGTACAAGTCTTATGGCATGTCAAATGTAGGTTCCTGATATCATACATTATTAGGTAATGTTTTTTTAAGGGCTTATTGTCTCTTTTAAATACCAGCGTTTCTTTAGAAAACTACCAGTCCTCCGGAGCTCTCCTTGTACCGAGTGACTTATTGAAAGGAAAAATCGAGGGCTTAATTATCTCTCTTTTTTTTTTAATCTTTCATTATCCTCTGGTACGATTAACAAGGGACTGACGCTTTACTTAATGTCATTTCATTTATTGCTGTATCTTCAACTTGTATGTCAGTATGTTGTAGAATGTTATCCTCTCCAAGCAATGGGACTGGATCTAAGACTTAACAGTGTCTATAAACACATCTGAAAGAGGTAGTCATCATCAGTACAAACTAACTCTCATTCTTCTCCACCAGGTCCCTGCTGGCAGCGTTTGTCATTACGAAGATCACTGAAGGTAAGCAGTCCTCCTAGTTAAATAAATACCTTGCGCACCATAACCCGCTTTGTGTATTCTGTACATTTATGTGCTATATGTATGTACTCCTGTCCATATGTATTGATGTATTGAATGCACAATAAACCTTTACAAACCATAACCGTGTGATCTGATGCATAAGACTACTACTAAAGCCCTTAAGCTAACAAAGAAACATTTCAAATCTATGAGCAGAAGAGAAATGAGTAAATTCATCTTATCAGCTCATGAGGTATGAATGTGTGCATTTGGAAAGGCAAAATTGATAAGGTGAAGGGTGTTTGCAGTGATTTGTTTACTAAAGTGTAGTTAAACGAGATCATATGAACTAAGTTTTTTTATCGTAGAAAAGAATTGGAATTTACATTTATCAAATAAATTCGTTATGCCGTGGATTCGGGGAAACCATAAAGAACTAAGAGACTTAGGGAACAGACGGAGGGCAGAAAACGAAGTATGGTAACCAACTGGATAAACAAATCAAGACGTTAAGGTTCGACTATCATAAAACGTACCACTTCGTTTAAGTATCGGTCGTAAGATACGATTAAGAGACGTAGATCATCCACAGTAGTCACACCCAAAGGTCTTGTTTGCTGTCTGAATTCACTCCTCTATTATCTATCTCTTCCCTCTGGCTGCATGCAAACGCTACTGCAGTTATACCATTGCTTCGAGCACAGGCCCTGCTGGCACTTAGCCATCGCTGGACATCGAAACGTAAGGTCTGCGATGCTTTCTGGGTCCCTGACAGAGACCATTTAAAGAACAGTGATGTTTTTAAGTCCCTCTCTGACAACCAACATCAGGTCGGTGATGAATATTAGCTTGCCTGACAATGGGTCACGGGAGTCGAGTGATGCTCTGAGTGGCAGACAGATTTGCCCTATTTTAGGTCAATGACACTTTGGGGTCAGTGATGGAGAGAGTATCTTGCGGGGTGGTCTGATGACGTTAGGATATTGGGCATGTGATGGACGACCGCCATATTGGGTCAACATTTTGGGGTCAGGGGTGACAGCAATGCAGAAATGTTGGGGGACGGTGGCTGGTCAGCAAAGGCCCACATTAACTTGGCCTGATTGGGATATATGTCTTACTGAAAGGTGCAACAGGGGAGGGAAAATTCCCTGCCGTCTGTACCATCTTCGTCCTTCGAAACGGCAACAGAGTTTTAAGGGAGATGAAAAGACGGATGTAGATCAGAGAGAGAGAGAGAGAGAGAGAGAGAGAGAGAGAGAGAGAGAGAGAGAGAGAGAGAGAGAGAGAGA
>JAYMFT010335264.1:0-23196 GCA_038088735.1 Panulirus argus
TAAATGCTTCCATTCCCGCCAGAATAACCTCTGTTATGCGTTTGGCAGAGACAGAAGCATCACCACATAAGAGACAGCAATTTACCCAGGGAAAGTCAGAAAAGAAGTTACGTAAGTTATTCCACGAATGTACCATACGTCACTAGAAGCTGATGAAGATCATCACAAGTTGTTAAAATAGAATAATTATTTGATCAGTCATATGAATAAGCTCTACTCTCACACCTACGGGAAAATGACCCGCACTTCACTATCAGCGGATTTTTACCTGCCATCTGCTAACAAGACAAACTTACCCACAATCCATTAGTCAGTAAAAGTGTTTTTAACATCCACCACCAGGAAAAAGACATGAATGTTATTAACAGGGAAGCTGAGTCACGGCTAACCGCTAATTTGTATAGTATGTTAACGGATCAGCGATAGGTGGAGGAGGAATCTGACTAAATACCTTACATTCGGGAATTTTGATTCATCATATACTGATAGGGTGAGTTGAGTCACTAACCCTGATCAGAGGAAGCTGACTCACCACTCACCCCTGAAGGAAGCTGACTCACCACCCACCACTAGGGGAAGCAGACCCACCACTCACCACTATGTAAAGCTGACTAATCGCTCACTACTAGGGAAAGCAGACCCATCACCCATCACTTGGAGAAGCTGACTCACCACCCATCACTAGGGGAAGGTGACTATCACCTATCAATAGGCGAAACTGACTCACCATCCACCACAAGGGGAAGCTGACGCACCACCCACACCTAAGGGAACCTAACTCACAACCCAATACAAGGGAAAGCTGACTCACCACCCACCACTAAGGGTACTTGGCTCACCATCCATAAATAGGGAAAGCTGACTCACCACCCATTACTAGGCGAAGCTCACTCACCACCCACAATTAGGGGAAGCTGACTCACCAGCCATCACAAAGGGTAACTGAATCATCACCCACCACTAGGGGAAGTTGACTCACCAACAGCCATAAGGGGAAGCTGACTCAACGCTCACCACTAGGGAAAGTTGTCTCACCATACGCCACTAGGGAAAGCTGACTCACCACCCACTATTAGAGTAAGCTGACTCACCATCCATCATAGGGGAAGCTGACTCATCACCCACCACTAGGGGAAGCTGACTCACCGCTCAAAATTAGGGGACACTGACTCACCACTCACCACAAGGGAAAGTTGACTTACCGCTCACCATTAGAGGAAGCTGACTCACCACCCACCACTAGGGGAAGCTAACTCATCACTCACCATTAAGGGAAGCTGACTCACTGCCCAAAACTAGCAAAAGCTGACTCATCAACCGCCGATAAGTGTAGCTAGTTTGCCACCCACCACTAGGGAAAGCTGACTCACCGCTCACCACTAGGGGAAGCTGACTCACCACCCATCACTTGGGTAAGCTGACTCAACACCCACCACTAGGGGAAGCTGACTCATCATCCATCACTAGGGGAAAATAACTCACCACCCACCAGTATGGGAAGATGACTCACCGCTCACCACTAAGGGAAGCTGTCTCAAGACTCATGACTAGCGAAAGCTGATTCATCACCCACCACTAAGGGAAGCTGACTCACCACCCACAACTAGGGGTATGTGACTTACTGCTCACCACTAAGGGAAGGTGTCTCATCACCCATCATTAGACGAAGCTGACTCAACAACCACAACTAGGCAAAGCCGACTCACCAATTACCGCTAGGAAAATTGACTCACCATCCACCAAAAGGGAAACCTAACTCACCACCCACGATTTGAAGCTGACTCATCACACATTATAAGAAGCTGACTCACCACCCAAAACTATGGGAAGCTGACTCACCACCCACCATGATGGGTAGTTGACGCACCACCCATCATTGGCGGAAGCTGACTCACCACCCACCACTACTGGAACCTAATTCACTACCCACCACTAGGGAAAGCTCACTCACCACCCACCACTACGGGTACTTGGCTCACCACTCATAGACAAGGAAAGCTGATTCACCACCTATTACTAGGCGAAGGCGACTCACCGCCAACCGCTACGGGAAGCTGACTTACCACTCACAACAAGGGGAGCCTGAGACATCACCAACCACTAGGGGAAGTTGACTCACCAACCACCATTAGGGTAAGCTGACTCACCGCTCACCGCTAGGGGAAGTTGTCTCATCAATCACCACTAGGGGAAGCTGACTCACCACCCATTAATAGGGGAAGCTGACTCATCGCCCACCACTAGGGGAAACTGACTTACCACCCATGACTAGGGAAAGCTGACTCAACACCCACCGCTAGGGGAAGCTAACATACCACCCACCACTAGGGGAAGCTAACTCAGCACCCACCACTAGGGGAAGCTGACTCATCACCCATCGCAAGAGGAAGGTAACTCACCGCCCACCAGTATGAGAAGCTGATTCACCGCTCACTCACAACTAGGGGCAGCTGTCTCAAAACTCATTACTAGAGAAAGCTGACTCATCACCCACCACTAAGGAAAGCTAACTCACCACCCAAAACTAGGGGAACATAACTCATTGCTCACCACTAAGGGAAGCTGACACATCACCCATCATTAGGCGAAGCTGACTCACCATCTACCACCAGGGGAACCTGTCTCACCACCCAAAACTAGTCAAACCCCACTCACCACCCACGATTAGAAGCTGACTCATCACACAAAACAAGGCGGAGCTGACTCACCATCCACAACTATGTGAAGCTAACCCACCACGCACCACTAGGGGAAGCTGACAAACCGCCCACTACCAGGGAAAGCTGACTCACCACTAGGGAAAGCTGACTCAACGCTCAGCATTAGGAGAAGTTGACTCACCAACCACCATTATGGGAAGCTGACACACCACCAATCATTAGGGGAAGCTGACTCACCCCCCTATACAAAGGGAACCTAACTCACTACCCACCACTAGGGAAAGCTGACTCACCGCCAATCACTAGGCGAAGCTGACTCACCACCCACCACTAGAGGAAGCTGACTTACCACACACCTCAGGGGGAACCTGAATCATTACCCACCACTAAGGGAAGCTGACTCACCACCCATCACTAGGGGAAGCTGACTCAATATCCACCACTAGGGGAAGCTAACGCACCACCCACCTCTTGGGAAATCTGACTCATGACCCATCACTAAGGGAAAGTAGCTCATCACCCACCAGTATAGGAAGCTAAATCACCGCTCAACACTAGGGGAAGCTGACTCACCACCCATCAATAGGGGAAGCTGAATCATCACCCTCCACTAGGGGAAGCTAACTCACCGCTCACCATTAGGGAACGCTGACTCACCAGTCACCACTAGGGAAAGCTGACTCACCAACCACCACTAGCAAAAGCTAACTCAACACCCAGCACTAGGGGAAGCTAAAACACCACCCACCACTAGGGGAAGCTAACTCACCACCCAACACTAGGGGAAGCTGACTCATCACCCATCACTAGGGAAAGGTAACTCACCACCCACCATTAGGGGAAGCTGACTCACCTCTCACCACTAAGGGAAGCTGACTCACCACCCACCACAGGGGGAAACTGACTCACCGCTCATCATTAGGGGAATCTGACTCAAAACCCATCACTGGGGGAAGCTGACTCAGAACCCTCCACTAAGGGAAGCTAATACACCACCCATCACTAGGGGATGCTAACCCACCACCCAACACTAGGGGAAGCTGATTCATCACCCATCACTATGGGAAAGTAACTCACCACCCACCAGTAGGTGAAGCTGACTCACCGCTCACAACTAGGGGAAGCTGTCTCACCACTCACCACTAAAGAAAGCTGGATCACCAATCACTACCAGCGAAAGCTGACTCATCACCCATCACTAAGGGAAGCTGACTCACTACCCACAACTAGGGGAATGTGATTCACTTTGCACCACTAGAGGAAGCTGACTCATCACCCATCATTAGGTGAAGCTGACTCACTAGCCACCATTAAGGGAAGCTGACTCACCACCTACCACTAGGGAAACTTAACTCACCACCCATGATTAGGAGAAGCTGACTCATCACCCAACACTATGAGAAGCTGACTCATCACCCTCCACAAGGGAAGCTGACTCATCACCCTCCACAAGGGGAAGCTGACTCACCACCTCCACAAGGGGAGGCTGACTCACCACCCACAACTGGAGAGCTGACTCGTCACCCACCACGAGGGAAATCTGACTCACCACCCACCACGAGGGGAAGCTGAAGCAACACCCATTATTAGGGGAAGCCGACTCACCACCCACCATTAACGAAAGCTAACTCACCACCCACAATAGGGGAAGCTGACTTCTCGCTCACCACTAGGGGAAGCTGTCACACCACTCACAACTGGGGAAAGCTGACTCACTACTCACCATGAGCGAAAGCTGATTCATCACCTACCACTAAGGGAAGCTGACTAACCTCCCAACACTAGGGGATTGTGACTCATCGCTCACCACTACGGGAAGCTGACTCATCACCCATAATTACGCGAAGCTGACTCAGCACCCATCACTTGTCGAAGCTGACTCACCAACCACCAAGAGGGGAAGCTGACTCACCACCCATCACTGGGGGAAGCTAACTCAACACCGACCACTAGGGAAGCTATGACACCACCCACCACTGTGGGAAGCTGACTCACCGCTCACCATGAGGGGAATCTGACTCACAACCCATCACTGGGGGAGGCTGACTCAAAACCCACCAATAGGGGAAGCTAATACACCACCCACCACTAGGGGAAGCTAACCCACCACCCACCACTAGGGGAAGCTGATTCATCACTCATCACTTGGGGAAGGTAAATCACCACCCACCACTGGGGGAAGCTGACTCACCACTTACCACAAAAGAAAGCTGACTCACCACTCATTACCAGCGAAAGCTGACTCATCACCTACCACTAAGGGAAGCTGACTCACCACCCACAACTAGGGGAATATGATTCACTACCCACCACTAGGGAAAGCTGACTCATCACCCAGCATTAGGTGAAGCTGACTCACTAACCACCAGTAGAAGAAGTTGACTCACCACCTACCCCTCGGGAAACCTAACTCACAACCCATGATTAGGAGAAGCTGACTCATCACCCTCCAGAAGGGGAAGCTGACTCACCACCCACAACTGGAGAGCTGACACATCATCCACCACGAGGGGAAGCTGACTCACCACCAACCACTAGGGGAAGCTGAAGCAACACCCATTACTAGGAGAAACCGACTCACCACCCACCACTAACGGAAACTAACTCACCACCCTAAATAGGGGAAGCTGACTTCCCGCTCACCACTAGGAAAAGCTGTCTCACCACTCCCAGCTAGGGAAACCTGACTCACCACTCACCATAAGCGAAAGCTGACTCATCACCCACCACTAAGGGAAGCTGACTCACCTCCCACAACTAGGGGAATGTAGCCTACCGCTCACCACTACAGGAAGCTGACTCATCACCCATCATTAGGTGAAGCTGACTCTACACCCATCATTAAACGAAGCTGACTCACCAGCCACCTAGAGTGGAAGCTGACTCACCGCCCATCACTAGGGGAAGCTGACTCATCACCCATCACTAGGGGAAGGTAACTCACCACCCACCAGTAGAGGAAGCTGACTCACCGCTCACCACTAGGGGAAGCTCTCTCACCACTCACCACTAAAGAAAGCTGAATCACCACTCATTACCAGCTAAAGCTGACTCATCACCCACCACTAAGGGAAGCTGACTCACTACCCACCACTAGCGGAAGCTGAAACAACACCCATTACTAGGAGAAACCGACTCACCACCCACCACTAACGGAAGTTAACTCACCTCCCACAATAGGGGAAGCTGACTCCCCCCTCACCATTAGGGGAAGGTGTCTCACCACTCCCAGCTAGGGAAACCTGACTCACCACTCACCATGAGAGAAAGCTGACTCATCACCCACCACTAAGGAAAGCTGACTCACCTCCCACCACTAGGGGAATGTGACTCATCGCTCCCACTACGGGAAGCTGACTCATCACCCATTATTAGGCGAAGCTGACTCACCAGCCACCTAGAGGGGACGCTGACTCACCACCCACCACTAGGGAAAGCTACCTCACCACCTATGACTAGAAGAAGCTGACTCATCACCCATTACAAAGCGAAGCTGACTCACCACCCACCACTAGGGGAAGTTGACTCACCGCTCACCACTAGGGGAATGTGACTCACCGATAACAATTAGAGGATCCTGATTCACCAACCACCATTAAGGGAAGCTGACTCACCATCCACCCCTATGAGAGGTAACTCATCACCCATCACTCGGGGAAGTTGACACAATACCCACCACTAGGGGAAGCTGACTAACCACCCAACCACCACTTAGGAAAGCTGACTCATCATCCACCACGAGAGGAAAATGACTCACCACCCACCACTAGGGGAAGCTAACTCACTACCCACCACTAATGGAACCTAACCCACCACTAACCATTCGGGAATGCTGACTCACTACCCATCACTAGAGGAAGCCAACTCACTACCCACCATTAGAGGAAGTTGACTCCACCCACCACCAGGGGAAGCTGACTCACCAGCCATCACTAGGGTAAGATGAATCATCACCCAGGACTAGAAGAAGCTGACTCACCACTCACAACTAAGGAAAGCTGACTCGCGACCCACCACTATGAAAAGCTGACTCATCACCCACCACTAGGGGAAGCTGACTCACCACCCACCACGAGGGAAAGCTAACTCACCACCCACCACTAGGGGAAGATGGCTCACCAACCACCTCTAAGGGAAGCTGACTCACCACCCACCACTCTGAGAAGCTGGCTCATCACCCACCACTAGGGGAGTCTGACACACTACCCACCACTAGGAGAAGCTGACTCACAACCCACCAATAAGGGAAGCTGACGCACCACCCATCACTAGGGGAAGCTAACTCACCACCCACCACTAAGGGAACCTAACTCACCACCAACTATTGGAGAAAGTTAACTCACTACCCATCACTAGGGGAAGCCGACATACCACCCGCCATTAGAGGAAGCTGACTCACCATCCACCAACAGGGATGTTGACTCACAACCCATCGCTAGGGTAAGCTGACTCATCACCCACCAGTACGGAAAGTTGACTCACAAGCCACCATTAGTTGAAGCTGACCCACCACCCACCACTAGGGGAAGCTGACTTACCGCTCACCACTATGGGACGCTGATTCACCACTCACCAATAGAGAAAGCTGACTCACCGCTCATAAGTAGGGAAACTGACTCACTATCCATTACTAGGGGAAGCTGACTCACCATCCACCGCTAGAAGAAGCTGACTCATCACCCATCAATAAGTGTAGCTGACTCATCACCCACCACTAGGGTAAACGGACTCACTGCTCACCACTAGGGAAATTGACTCACCATCCATCACTATGGGAAGCTTACTCATCATCCATCACTTGGCAAAGCTGACTCAACACCCACCTCTAATGGAGGCTAACTCACCAACCACCAATAGGGAAGCTGACTCATCATCCACCACTAGAGTAAGCTGACATTCCACCCACCACTAGGGGAAGCTGTCTCACCACCCACCACTAGGAGAAGCTGACATACCATCCACCAATAGGGGAAGCTGACGCACAACCCATCACGAGGGAAAGTTGACTCACAACCCACCACTAAGGGATCCTAGCTCGCCACCCACCACTAAGGAAAGGTAACTCACCACCCACCACTAGGAGTAGCTGACTCACCACAAACAAGTACAGGAAGCTGACTCACGAACCACCACTACTGGAAGCTAACTCACCACTCATCACTAGGGGAAGTTGACTCATCACCTACAAGTAGGGAAAACTGATTCACAATCCACAACTCTAGAAAGCTAACTCACTACCCACCACTTGGGAAAGCTGACTTGTCACCCACCAGTAGCGGAAGCTAGCTCACCACTCATCACTAGGGGAAGCTGATTCAACACCCGCCACTAGGGAAGCTAACTCGCCACCCACTACTAGGGGAAGCTGACTTACCACCCATCACTGGGGGAAGCTGACTCATCACCCAACACTAGGGAAAGCTGACACTCCACCCACCACTAGAGGAAGCTGTCTAACCACCCACCTCCAGGGGAAGCTGACTTGCCACCCACCACAAGGGGAAGCTGACGCACAACCCATCACTAGGGGAAGATGACTCACAACCCACCACTAATGGACCCTAGCTCACCACCCACCACTAGGGGTAGCTGACTCACCACAAACGAGTACGGGAAGCTGACTCACCAACCACCACTAGGGGAAGCTTACTCACTAACCATCACTAAGGGAAGCTAACTCATCACTTGCGACTAAGGGAAGCAGTCTCAAAATCCACAACTATTGAAAGCTAACTTATCCCCCACCAATTGGGGAAGCTGACTCATCACCCGTCATTAGGGGATGCTGACTCGCCACCCATCACTAGGGGAAGCTGACTCAATACCCACCACGAGGGGAAGCTAACTCACCACCAACCATGAGGGGAAGCTAAATCACCACCCACCAATAGGGGAAGCTGACTCAACGCCCACCATTAGGGGAAGCTAACTCACCAACCACCACTAGGGGAAGCTGTCTCATAACTCACAACTAGGAAAAACTGACTCACCACTCACCGCTAACGACAGCTGACTCACCACCCACCACTAAGGGAATGTAACTCACCTCTCACCACTAGGGAAAGCTGACATATCACCCATCAATACGCAAAGCTGACTCAACACCCACCATTAGTTGAAGCTGACTCACCAACCACCACTAGGGGAAGCTGACTCACCACCCCCACTAGAGAAGACTAACTCACAACCTACAACTAAGGGAATATGACTCACCACCCACCACAATGAGAAGCTGACTTATCACCCACCACAAGTGGAATCCGACTCACCAATCACCACTAAGGGAAATTCTCTCACCACTCAGTACTAGGGAAAGCTGACTCACCACTCACAAATGAAGAGAGCTAACTCATCACCCACCATTAAAGAAAGCTGACTCAATACTCACCACTATGGAAATGTGACTCACCGCTCACTACTAGGCGAAGCTGAATCACCAACCACCACTTGGGGAAGCTGAATCACGAACCACCACTAGGGAAAACTAACTCACCACCCACGAATAGGAAAAGCTGACTCACCATCCATTACAAGGCGCAACTGACACACCACTCATTACAAGCGAAAGCTAACTCATCACCCACCACTAAGGGAAGATGACTTACCACCCACCACTAAGGGAATATGATTCACTGCTCACCATTAGAGGAAGCTGACTCACCAACCACCACTAGGGAAGGCTAACTCACCACTCACCACTATGAAAAGCTGACTCATCACCCTCACTATGAGAAGCTGACACACCACCCACCACTAAGGGAAGCTGACTCAACACCCACCAATAGGGAAAGCTGATTCATCAACTAGCACGAAGGGAAGCTGACTCACCAACCACCATTAAGGGAAGCTGAAGCACCACTCATCACGAGGGGAAGCTGACTCACCGCGCACCACTATATGAAGCTGTCTCACCACTCACCACTAGGGAAAGCTGACTCACCACTCACCATTAGCAAAAGCTGACTCATCACCCACCACTAAGGGAAGCTGACTAAACACCCACCACTAGGGGAATGTGACTCACAGGTCACCACTATGAGAAACTAACTCATCACGCTGCACTAGGGGAAGCTGACGCACCACCCATCAATAGAGAAAGGTGACTCACCACCCACCACTAGAGAAAGCTGACTTACCATCCACCACTAGGGAAAGCTGGCGCACCACCCTTCACTAAGGGCTGCAGACTCACAACCCAACACAAAGGGAACCTAACTCACCACCCACCTGTAGGGAAAGCAGACTCACCACCCACCACTCAACACAAACGAGTAGGGGAAGTTGACTCACCACCTACTACTAGAGGAAGCTGACTCATCGACCTCCACTAAAGGAAGCTGACTCACTACCCACCACTAAGGGATGCTAACTCACCACTTATCACTAGGGAAAGCTGACTCAAAACCTATAACTAAGGGAAGCTAACTCATAACCCACCAAAAGGGAAAGCTAACCCAACACCCACCACTAGGGGAAACAGACTCAACGCCCACCACTAGGGGAAGCTAACTCACCACCCACCACTAGATGAAGATAACTCACCCCCCCCCGCTAGAGGAAGCTGACTCATCACACATCAAAAGGGGAAACCGACTCACCAATCATCACTAAGAGAAGCTGACTCACCAACCACCATTTGGGGAAGTTGACTTACCACCCACCACTAAGGGAAGCTGAGGTACCACCCATCACTAGAGGAATCTGACTCACAACCCACCACAAAGGGAACATAACGCACCACCCACCTGAAGGGGAAGCAGACTCACCACTAGCCACTAGGGGTATTTGACCCGCCACAAACAAGTAGGGGAAGTTGGCTCACCATTCACCGCTTAAGGAAGCTGATTCATCACCCTCCACATGTGGAACAAGACTCACCATCCATCACTAGAGGAACATGACTCACCTCCCACAACTAAGGGTAACTGACTCATCACACACCACTAGGGGATGCTAACTCATCACCCATCACTAACGGAAGCTGACTCAGCACCTACAACAAAGGGAAGCTGACTCACCACCCATCACTAGGTGAAGCAAACTCACCACCTACCGCTAGGGGAAGCTGACTCATCACCCATCACTAGGGAAAGTTGACTCACCACCCATCACTAAGGGAAGCTGACTCAACACCTAGCACTCGGGGAAGCTAAATAACTACCCACCACGATGGGAAGCTAAATCATCACTCAACAATGGGGGAAGCTAACTCACCACCCACCACTAGGGGGAAGCTGTCTCACCAATCACCACTAGGGAAAGATGACTCAAAACTGACCACAAACGAAAGATGACCCATCACTCACCACTAAGGGAAGCTGACTCACCACCCACCACTAGGGGAATGTGACTCACCGCTCACCACTAGGGGAAGCTGATTCACCAACCACCACAAGGCGAAGCTAAATTACCAAACACCACTAGGGAAAGCTAACTCACCACCGACGACAAGGAAAAGCATACTTATCACCCATTACAAGGCGAAGCTGACTCACCGCTCACCACAAGCGAAAGATGACTCATCACCCACCACTATGGGAAGCTGACTCACTACCCACCAATAGGAGAATGTGACTCACCGCTCACCACTAAGGGAAGCTGACTCATAACCCATCAAAGAGGGAAGCTAACTCACCGCCCACCACTAGGGGAAGCTGACTCACCAGCTGCCACCAGGAGACGCTGATTCACCACTCACCACTAGGGGAAACTGACTCACCGCTCACATCTAGGGGAAGCTGATTCACTACCCACCACTAGGGGAAGCTGACACACCACCCACCACTAGAAAAAGCTGACCCATCATCCACCACAAAGTGTAGCTGATTTACCACCTACCATTAGGGGAAGTTGACTCACCGCTCACCACTAGGGGAAGCTGACCTACCACCCACCACTGGGGCAAGCTGACTCATCACCCATCACTAGGCGAAGCTGTCTCAACACCCACCACTAGGAGAAGTTAACTCACCACCCACCACTAGGGGAAGCTGACGTACCACCCATCACTAGGGGAAGCTGACTCACCACAAACCACTAAGGGAAAGCCGATTTACCACCCACCACTAAAGGAAGCTGGCTCACCATCAATCAATAGGGAAATATGACTTACCAACCACTACTAGGGATGCTGACGCACCACCCATCACTAGGAAAAGCAGACTCACAACCCACCACTAAGGGAACATAATTCATCACCCACCAGTAGGGAAAACTGACTCATCACCCACCGCTAGGGGCAGTTGACTCACCACCCATCAGTAGGGAAAGCTGACTCACCACCCACCACTAGGGGAAGCTATCTCATCATCCTCTACTAAAGGAAGCTGACTCTCCGCCCATTACTAGGGAAACCTGACTCACCACCCATAACTAAGGGTAGCTGACTCACTATCCACCACTAGGGGAAGCTAACTTGCTACCCACAGCTAAGGAAGCTGACTCATAACACAACACTATGAGAAGCTGACTCATCACCCACCACTATTGGCAGCTGACTCACCACCCACCAATGGGGAAGCTGACCCACCACCCACCACTAGGGAAAGCTGACTCATCACCCAATATTAGGGGAAACTGATTCACCACCCACTACTAAGAAAGCTGACTCATCCATCACCCATAACGAGGGGAAGCTGACTCACCGCCCACCACTAGGGAAAGCTAACTCACCATCCAAGACTAGGAGAAGCTTACTCATCACGTATTACAACGGGATCCTATCTCACCACCCACCACAAGGGAAAGCTGACTCATCACCCTCAACTAAAGGAAACTGACTCACCACGCACCACTATGAGAAACTAACTCATAACCCATCATTAGAAAAAGCTGACTCAACACCCACCATTAGGGAAAGCTAACTCACCACCTACCACTAGGGGAAGTTGACTCACCGCTCACTACTAGGGGAAGCTTTTTCACCATTCACTACGTGGGAAAGCTAACTCAACACTCACCACTAGCGATAGGTAACTCATCACCCACCACTAAGAGAAGCTGACTCCTCACCCACCACTAGGAGAATGTTACACACCGCTCACCACTATGAAAAGCTGACTCATCAATCACCACTAGGGAAAGTTGACACACCACCCACCACGAGGGGACACAGACTCATAACCCGCCACAAGAGGAAGTTGACGCACCACCCATCACTAGGGGAAGCTGACTCACCACCCGTCACTAAGGGAACCTAACTTACACCAACCATTAGGGAAAGCTGACTCAGTACTCATCACTAGGTTAAGCCGAATCACCACCCAACAATAGAGGAAGCTGACTCACCAAAGATCACCAGAGGAGGTTGACTCACCAACCACCATTAGAGGATGTTGACTCCCCAGCCACCATTAGAGGAAGCTGACTCACCACAAATCACTAGGGGAAGCTGACTAACCACTCACCACTAAGGGACGCTGAGTCACCACTCACCAAAAGGGAAAACAGACTCACCGGTCACAACTAGTGGAAGATGACTCACTACCCACCACTAGGGTAAGCTGACTCACCACCCACCACTAGAGAAAACTGACTCATCATGTATCACTAAGTGTAGCTGAATCACCACCCTCCACTAATGTAAGCTGACTCACCACCAACTACTACAAAGAAAAGCTAACTCACCACCCACCATTAGGGTATGCTGACTCACCGCTCACCACTAAGAGAAGCTCTTTCACCACTAGGGAAAGCTGACTCACCACTCATCACTAGCAAAAGCTAATTCATTATCTACCACTAAGGGAAGATGACTCACATCCACCACTAAGGTAATATGACTCACCGCTCACCACTAAGGGAAGCTGACGTACCAACCACCGATAAGGGAAACTGACTCACCACCCACAACTATGATAAGATGACTTATCACCCACCACTAGGGGAAGCTGACTCACCATCCACCACTAGGAGAAGCTGACTGATCACCCACCATTAGGGGAAGCTGACTCATCACCTATCACTAGCGGTAGCTAGCCTACCACCCACAACTAGGGGAAGTTGACTCATCACCTATCACTAGCGGAAGCTAACTTACCACCAGTCACTAGGGGAAGGTGATTCATCACCCATCACTAGCAGAAGCTAACTCACCACCCATCACTAGGGGAAAGTAACTCATCACCAATCACTAGCAAAAGCTAACTCACCAGCCATCACTAGGGGAAGTTGACTCAACACACACCACTGGGGGAGAATAATTCACGATCCACCACTAGGGGAAGCTAACCCACCACCCAACACTAGGGGAAGCTGACTCATCACCCATCACTAGAGGAAGCTAACTCAACACCCAACACTAGGGGAAGCAAACTCACCGTCCACCAGCAGGGGAAGCTAACTCACCACCCACCACAAGGGGAAGCTGACTCACCTCCAACCACTATGAGAAGCTGACTCACCACCCACCACTAGGGAAAACTGACTTACCACCCACCATTAGAGGAAGCTGACTCACCAAACATCACCAGGGGATGCTGACTCATCACCCACCATTAGAGGAAGTTGACTCACCACCCATCACAAAGGGAAGCTAACTCACCACTCAACACTAAGGGACGCTGAGTCACCATTCAACACTAGGAAAATGTAACACCGGTCACAACTAGTTGAAGCCGACTCACTACCTGCCACTAGTGGAAGCTGACTCATAACCCACCATTAGAGGAAGCTGACTCATCACCCATCACTAAGTGTAGCTTAATCATCACCCACCACTAGGGGAAGCTGACTTACCACCAACCACTAAGGGAAACTGACTCACTACCCACCACTAAGAAAAGCTAACTCACCACCCACCACTAGGGTATGCTGACTCACCGCTCACCACTAGGAGAAGTTCTGTCACCGTTCAACACGAGGGAAAGCTGACTCACCACTAATCACTTGCGAAAGCTAATTCATCATCGACCACCAAGGGAAGATAACTCATCATCCACCACTAGGGGAATATGACTCACCGCTAACCACAAGGGGAAGCTGACGTACCAACCACCACTATGGGAAGTTGACTAACCATCCGCCATTATGATAAGATAACTCATCACCCATCACTAGGGGATGCTGACTCACCATCCACCACTAAGAAAAGTTGCCGCACCGCCATCACAAGGGGAAGCTGACGTTCCACCCACTGCTAAGGAAACCTAACTCACCACCAACAACTAGGGAAAGCTGACTCATTACCAAGCACTAGGGGAAGCCTATTCACCACTCACCATTAGAGGAAGCTGACTCACCACCCACCATCAGGGGATTATGACTCACCACCCATCGCTAGGTTAAGCTGACTCATCACCCACCACTAGAGGAAGTTGACTCACTAACCTCCGTTAGGGGAAGCTGATTAACCACCCACCACTAGGGGAAGCTGACTAACCCCACACCACTAGGGGAAGCTGACTCAACGCTCACCATTAGGGGTCGCTGACTCACCACTCACCCATACGGAAAGCTTATTCACCGCTCACAACCAGGGGAAGGTGACTAATCACCCACCGCCTGGGGACGCTGACTCACCACCCACCACAAGGGGAAGTTGACGCACCACCCATCACTCAGGAAAGCTGACTCACCACCCACCACAAAGGGACCCTAACTCACCACCAATTACTAGGGACAGCTGACTCACTACCCATCACTAGGAGAAGCCGACTTACCATCCACCATTAGAGAAAGCTAACTAACTACCCACCACCAGGGGATGCTGACACAAAACCCATCGCTAGGGTACGCTGACTAATCACCCACCACTAGGGGAAGTTGACTCACAAGCCACCATTAGTAGAAGCTGACTCACCACCCACCAACAGGGGAAGCTGACTTACCACCCACGAATAGGGGAAGCTGACTCACCACACACCACTAAGGGAACCTAACTCACCACAAACCACTAAGGAAAGCTGACTCACTACCCGTCACTAGAGGAAACTCAACCGCCACCCATCACTAGGGGAAGCTAACTCATCACCCGCCACTAAGGGAAGCTTACTTACCACCCAAAACTAGGTGAACCTAACTCAACGCCCACCACTAGGGAAAGCTGACTCACCACCCACCATATCGGGGTAGCTGTCTCACCACCCTCCACTAGGGGAAGCTGACTCACCACTCACCACCAGGGGAACTTGACCCATCACTAGAGGAACTTGTTTCACCATTCACAACCAGGGGTAGCTGACTCACCATCCACTACCAGAGGAAGCTAACTCACCACCCATCACTAGGGGAAACTGACTCATCACCTACTAAAAGGAAAGCTGACTCACAACACAACACTAGGGGAAGCTAACTCACCACAAACCAGCAAGGGAAAATGACTCATCATCCATCACTAGCGGAACTTAACTTACCACCTATCAATAGGGGAACCTGATTAATCACTTACCACTAGGGGAAGCTAACTCACCACCCACTACAAGGGGAAGCTAACTCACCAAACACCGCTAGGGGAAGCAGACTCACCACACATCATTAAGGGAAGCTGACTCAACACCCGCCACTAGGGGAAGCTAACTCACTACTCACCACTAGGGGAAGCTAAATCACCACCCACCACTAGGGAAAGCTGACTCAATATCCACCACTCGGGGAAGCTAACTCACCAACCACCAGTAGGGGAAGCTAACTCACCACCAACCACTTGGGGAAGCTGACTCATCACGCAACACTAGGGGAAGCTAACTCACTACCCACCACTTGCGGAAGCTGACTAACCGCGCACCACTAGGGGAAGCTGTCTCACCACTCACCACTAAGAAAATCTGACTCATCACCCGCCACTAAGGGAAGCTGACTCACCACCAACCACTAATGCAATGTGACTAACGGCTCACCACTCGAAGAAGCTGACTCATCTCCCACCACTAGGGGAAGCTGACTCACCACCCACAACTTGGGAAAGCCGACTTACAACCCACCACTATGAGAATGTGACTAACGCTCACCACTAGGGGATGCTGATTTATCACCCATCATCAGGTGATGCTGACTCAACAACCACCCCTAGACGAAGCTGACACACCAAACACCACTAGAGTAGGCTAACTCACCACCCACCAATAAGGAAAACTGACTCACCACCTACGACTAGGAAAAGCTGACTCATCACCCATTACAAGGCGAAGATGACTCACCACCCAAAACTGAGGGAAGCTGACTCACCACCCACCACTATGAAAAGCTGACTCATCACCCACCACTAGGGAAGCTAACTCACCACCCACCACCACTAGGGGTAGTTGACACCGCTCACCACTAATGAAAGCTGTCTCACCACTCACCACTAGGGAAAGCTGACTCATCACCCACCACTAAGGGAAGCTGACTCATCACCCACCACTATTGCAATATGACTCACCGCTCACGACTCTAAGAAGCTGAATCATCACCCATCACTAGGGGAAGCTGACTCACCTCCCATCACTTGGGAAAGCTGACATACAACCCACCACTATGAGAATGTGACTCAACGCTCACTACTAGGGATGCTGACTCATCACCCATCATTAGGCGATGCTGACTCAACAACCACCCGTAGACGAAGCTGACTCACCGACCACCAATAGGGAAAGCTGACTCACAACCCATCAATAAGGAAAGCTGACTCACCTCCTATGACGAGGAGAAGCTGACTCATCACCCATTACAAGGCAAAGCTGACTCACAACACACCACTAATAACAGCTGACTCATCACCCACCACTAGGGAAGCTAACTCACCACCCACCAATAGGGAAAGCTAACTCACCACCCACCACTAGGGGAGGTTGATTTACCGCTCACCGCTCACCACTAGGGGAAGGTCTCTCACCACTCACCACTAGGGAAAGCTGACTCACCACTCAACAGTAGGGAAAACTAGCTCATCACCCAACACTAAGGAAAGCAGACTCACAACCCACAAATAGTGGAATGTACCTCCCTGCTCGCCACTAGGGGAAGCTGACTCACCAACCACCACTATGGAAAGCTGACTCACCGTCCACCACTAGGGAAAACTGACTACTCACCCACCACGAGGAGAAGCTGACGTACCACCCACCACTAGGGGAAGCTGACAGATTACCCATCACTAGGGGAAGCTGAATCACCACCCACCACGAAGGGAAGCTAACTCACCACTCACTAGTAGGGGTAAGATGACTCACCGCTAACCACTAGGGGAAGATGTTTCACCATTCGCCACTAAGGAAAGCTGACTCACCACTCACCATTAACGAAAGCTGACTCATCACCAACCACTAGGGGAAGCTGACTCACCACCCGCAACTAGGGGAATGTGACTCACCGCTCACCACTATGAGAAGCCGACTCATCACCCATCATTAGGAGAAGCTGACTCAACACCCACCACTTGGCAAAGTTGATTCACCAACCACCAATACAGAAAACTGAATCACCAGCCACCACGATGGGACGTTGACTCAACACCCACAACTAGGGAAAGCTAACTCACCACCCAAGTCTAGGAGAAACTGACTCATTACCCATTACAAGGCGAAGCTGACTCACCACCCACCACAAAGGGAATCTGACTCACGACCCAAAACTAACGAAACCTGACTCACCACGCACCAGTATGAGAAGCTGACTCATCACCCACCACTAGAGAAAGTTGATTTACCACCCACCACTAAGGAAAGCTAACTCTCTACTTACCACTAAGGGAAGTTGACTCACCGCTCACAACTAGGGGGAGCTCTCTCACCATTCACCACTAGTGAAAGCTGACTCACCACTCACCACTAGCGATGGTTAACTCATCACTCACCACTAAGGGAAAATGAATCACCATCCACCACTAAGGGAATGTTACACACCTTCACCACTATGAGAAGCTGACTCATTAATCACCACTAGGGGAAGTTGACACACCACCTACCACGAGGGGACATAGACTCACAACCCGCTACAAGGGGAAATTGACGCACCACCCATCACTATGGGAAGCTGACTCACCACCCGCCACTAAGGGAACCTAACTTACCACCAACCACTAGGGAAAGCTGACTCACTGCCCATCCCTAGGTTAAGTCGACTCACCACCAACCATTAGAGGAAGCTAACTCACCACCCACCACAAGGGGAAGCTGACTCACCTCTCACCAATATGAGAAACTGACTCATTACCCGCCACTAGGGGACGGTGACGCACGACCCATAACTAGGGGAAGCTAACTCACCACCCACCACTAAGGAAAACTGACTTACCACCCACCACTAGGGGAAGCTGACTCACCACCCACCACTAGGGGAAGCTGACTTACCGTCCACCACTAGGGAAAGCTGACTCATCACCGATCACTAGCGGAAGCTAACTCGCCACCCAACACTAGGGGGAGAAGACTCATCACCAATCAATAGCAGAAGCTAACTCACCATCCATCACTAAGGGAAGCTGACTGAATTCCCATCAACAGGGGAAGATAATTCACCATCCACCACTAGGGAAAGCTAACTCACCACCCAACACTAGGGGAAGCTGACTCATCACCCATCACTAGAGGAAGCTGACTCAACACCCATCACTAGGGGAAGCTAACTCACCTGCCACCAGTAGGGGAAGCTAACTCGCCACCCACCACAAGAAGATGACTCACCTCTCACCATGAAGACAAGCTGACTCATCACCCACCACTAGGAGAAGCTGACGCACCACCAATCACTAGTGGAAGCTGACTCACTACCCACCACTAGGGAAAACTGACTTATCACCCACCATTAGGGGAAGCTGACTCACCACCCACCACTAGGGGAAGCTGACTTACCACCCACAACTAGGGGAAGCTGACACCACCTATTACCAGGAGAAGCTAACTCACCCACCATTAAGGGAAACTGACTTACCACCCAAAACTTGGGGAACATAACACCAACCACTAAGGAAAATTGACTCACCACCCACCGTATAAGGGTAGCTGTCTCACAACCCTCCACTAAGGAAAGCTGACTCACCACCCATCACTAGGGGAAGCTGATCCATCACTAGCGGAACTTTTCTCACCACCCACAACTAAGGGTAGCTGATTCACATCCACAACTAAGGGTAGCTGACTCACCAACCATCATTACGGGAAGCTGACTCGTCACCTACAAGTAAGGGAAGAGGATTGAACACCCACCACTAGGGGAAGCTAACTAACCATCTATTACTAGGGGACGCTAACTCACCACCCATCATTAGGGAAAACTGACTTAACACCCATCATTAGGGGAAGCTGACTTAACACCCGCCACTAGGGAAAGCTAACTCACAACCCACCACTAAAGGAACCTAAATAACCACTGACCACTAGGGGAAGCTGACTCAACACACACCACTAGGGGAAGAATGCTCACTACCCACCACTAGGGGAAGCTAACTCACCACCCACCACTAGGGGAAGCTAACTCATCACCCAACACTAGGGGAAGCTAACTCACCACCCACCACTTACGGAAGCTGACTCACCGCTCACCAATAGGTGAAGCTGTCTCACCACTCAACACTAGGGAAATCTGTCTCACCACTCACCACTAACGAAAGCTGACTCATCACCCGCCAATAAGGGTAACTGACTCACCATCCACCACTAATGCAATGTGACTCATCGCTCACCACTCTAAGAAGCTGACTTACCACCCACCACTTGGGGAACCTGACTTACAACCAACCACTATAAAGTGACTCAACGCTCACCACTAGGGGATGCTGACTCATCAGCCATCAGTAGGCGATGCTGACCCAACAACCATCCCTAGACGAAGCTGACTCAACAACCACCACTAGGGGAAGCTGACTCACCATCCACCAATAAGGAAAGCTGACTCACCATGTACGACTAGAAGAAGCTGACTCATCACCCACTAAAAGGCGAAGCTGACTCACCACCCAAAACTAAGGGAAGCTGACTCACCATCTACCACTAGGGAAGCTAACTCACCACCCACTAATAGGGAAAGCTAACTCACCACCCATCACTAGGGGTAGTTGACTCACCGCTCACCACTAGGGGAAGCTCTCTCACCACTCACGACTAGGGAAAGCTGACTCACCACTCACCATTAGCGAAAGTTAGCTCACCACCCAACACTAAGGAAAGCTAACTCACCACCCACATATGGGAGAATGTGACTCAACGCTCACCGCTAGGGGAAGCTGACTCACCAACCACCACTATGGGAAGCTAACTCACCACCCACCACTAATTGAAGCTGACTCATCACCCAGCACTAGGGTAAACTGACACACCAACCACAACTAGGGGAAGCTGACTCACTAGCCAACACTAGGGAAAGCTAACTACTCACCCACCACGAGAAGCTAACGCATCACCCACCGACAGGGGAAGCTGACAGACCACCCATCACTAGGGGAAGCTGAATCACCACTCACCACTAAGGGAAGCTAACTCACCACCCACTAGTAGGGGTAAGATGACTCACCGCTCACCACTAGGGGAAGATATCTCACCACTCGCCACTAGCGAAAGCTGATTCATCATCCACCACTAAGGAAAGCTGACTCACCACATACAGCTAGAGGAATGTGACAAACCGCTCACCACTAGGGGAAGCCGACTCATCACCCATCATTAGGGGAAGCTGACTCAACATCCACCACTTATGGAAAATTGATTCACCAACCACCAATACGGAAAGCTGAATCACCAACCATCACGATGGGACGCTGACTCAACACCCCCCCACTAGGGAAAGCTAACTCACCACCCAAGACTAGGAGAAGCTGACTCATTACCCATTACAAGGCGAAGCTGACTCACCACCCACCACAAGGGGAATCTGACTCACCACCCAAAAGTAAGGGAACCTGACTTACCACGCACCACTATGAGAAGCTGACTGATCACCCACAACTAGGGAAAGCTGATTCACCACTAACCACTAGGGAAAGTTAGCTCACCACCTACCACTAGGGGAAGTTGACTCACCGCTCACAACTAGAGGAAGCTCTCTCAACACTCACCACTAGGGAAAGCTGACTCACAACTCGCAACTAGCGATAGGTAACTCATCACCCAGCACTAAGGGAAGCTGACTCGCCACCCACCTCTAGTAGAATGTTACACACCGCTCATCGCTATGAAAAGCTGACTCATCAATCACCAAGGGGAAGTTGACACACCACCCATCACGAGGGGATGCAGACTTACAAGCCGCCACAAGGAGAAATTGACGCACCACCCATCACTAGGGGAAGTTGACTCACCACCCACCACTAAGAGAACCTAACTTGCCATCAACCATGAGGGAAAGCTGACTCACTACCCATCACTAGGTTAAGCCAACTCACCACCCACTATTAGAGGAAGCTGACTCACCAAACACCACTAGGAGATGCTGACTCACCAACCACCATTAAAGTAAGTTGACTCACCAACCACCATTAGAGGAAGCTGACTCACCACCCATCACTAGGGGAAGCTGACTCACAACTCACCACTAAGAGACGCTAAGTCAACACTCACCACTAGAGAAAAATGACTCACCGGTCATAATTAGTGGAAGCTGACTCACTACCCACTACTAGTGGAAGCTGACTCACCACCCACCACTAGAGGAAGCTGACTCACCACCCATCACTAAGTATAGCTTAATCCCCATCCATCACTAGGGGAAGGTGACTCACTACCAACCACTTGGGGAAGCTGACTTACCACCCACCACTAGGAAAAGCTAACTCACCACCCACCACTAGGATATGCTGACTCACCGCTCACCACTAGGAGAAGCTCTTTCACCGTTCAGCAATAAGGAAAGCTGACTCACCACTCATCACTAACGAAAACTAATTCATCTTCTACCACTAAGGGAATATGACTCATCATCCACCACTAGGGGAATATGACTCGCCGCTCACCACTAGGGGAAGCTGACGTACCATCCACCACTAGGGGAAGCTGAATCATCACCCACTACTATGATAAGATGACTCATCACCCATCACTAGGGGATGCTAACTCACCACCCACCACTAGGAGAAGTTGACTCACCACCAATCATAAGGGGAAGCTGACTCTCCACCCACCACTTAGGGAACCTAACTCAACACCAACCACTAAAGAAAGCTGACTCACTACCTATCACTAGGAGAAGCCGACTTACCATCCACCATTAGAGGAAGCTAAATCACCACCCACCACCAGGGGATGCTGACTCAAAACCCATCGCTAGGGTAAGTTGAACAAAGCTGACTGGAATAACTTACGTAACTTCTTTTCTGACTTTCCCTGGGTAAATTACTGTCTCTTACATGGGGATGCTTCTGTCTCTGCCAAACGCATAACAGAGGTTATTCTTGCTGGAATGGAAGCATTTATCCCTTTCTCCACCAAGACTACTTCTTCATCCAATCCATGGTTCAACCGTTCCTGTTCTGAGGCCATACCGGCAAGGGATCAGGCGTATCGGACATGGAAAACCTTTCTTACCCCTGGCTACCATTCAGCTTTTATCAGTGCCCGTAATCGCTGCAAGCGAGTTACTCGTGAGGCGAAGCATTCCTTTATTCAAAGGAAGTGCGATAACCTGTCCT
>JAYMFT010335374.1:0-23196 GCA_038088735.1 Panulirus argus
ATATATATATATATATATATATATATATATGTGTGTGTGTGTGTGTGTGTGTGTGTGTGTGTGTGTGTGTGTGTTTGCGTAAGACAGTATAAGCGTAAGAGTGTGCGGTGTTTGCTGGATGGGTGGGTAGATGGGTGGGTGGGTAGGTGGGCGGGTGGGTGGGCGTGAGGGTGGTGGAGTGTGGGCGGGTGGGTGTAGCCTGCACCCCCAACGAGGTCCAACAAGATAGGGTAAAGTAACGTGTCGGCTCCGGTTATGGGACGGATAAGGAAGACACCTCCAGTGTAGTCGGATAGAAAAGCTGTAAAATATTAATTATTGATAAGCCAGGGGGAAAAAACCTTTTAGCATGGAGATAAGGATGATTATAGGGGGCGTAATGATATGACTGCCGTGTGTGTGCGTGTGTGTGTGCCTGTCTGTCTGTACTTGGGGGTGTAGGTCCCTGGTGAACTATATAAGTATCTGATTTTTTTCCTCTTGCTTGTTTATAATAACAAGCATTAGATCTGCGTTCGGGTGTAGGTATACTCTGTGTGTGTGTGTGTGTGTGTGTGTGTGTGTGTGTGTGTTTGTCTGTCTGTGTGTGCGATTTTCTACACAAAGAGTTTGGTGTATTTTATAATTTGCATATATTACTGTTTGTACGTATGGTGTGTGTCTCGGGGAGGCCCCACTAGCTGGGGTGAGGGATGAGGAGGGTGAGGGGGGCGCTTGGATGTGGAGGGGGAAGGGGGAGGGGGGAGAGGGAAGGAATGTGTTCATGGCTGTTGGCTGCCAAGCACACTGTACTTAACGCAGTTGTTGTTATGATACTGGTAATCTTGATCATTACCGATCACTATAATCATCATGATTAATGTTTTCATCATAATCGTTAACATCATAACTAGAATTAGATATATTTTTAAAGTTTAGTAATTTTCACTCAGGCCAGAGTTACTTGATACTCCCAATGCTATTAAGTCAGTTCTTGAGTTGATTATATTATTTTTCCTTCTAAAATCTTTGTTCGTTACTTGGTTTATGAGTAAATGGATAATAATGAAGACAGGAAGTCTATATATATACATAGGCATACGTACCATTTATTGTTAGTGTACTGATCTATTAAATAATGAATGGGGAGGGAGTTTTACACTTCTGATATCCCAGTCCTTCGAAATCTCTCCACCAACATACTTTTTTTAAGCTTCTTTCTACTGTCCACATTCACAGTTTCCTCATTCAGATTAATCCATTCATCCACAACTCTTATGCTGAAAGTACCTTCCTAAATCTCTTCTCACAAATTTCTAGGTTAGTTTCATTGTATACAGCACAAATCCTTTTTGACTGTACGACCCTGGAGCACGGTTTAATGATCCCTGTGAACGATACGACCCTTGGTTGTATCAGAGTGGCCTTTGACCTAACCCAGAAGGGTCAGGTCAAAGGCCAGGCCATCTTAACTCAAGGGTCGCACTGCTAAGGTCAGGGGATTAAGCAAATACTGGCCATATATTCGCACTCAAGATACGCGAAGCTATTCATACACATACACGCTATACCACACATATATTCCCATATTGTATCAGGACTAGTACTTCGAGGGCCATAACAGATACTACGAAAAGAACTCTTCCTAGAAATCATCACAACACATGACCAGCGTACTCAGGTTTACAGGCACAAGCAAGCGGCCTCGGTCTATCTGATCCTTTTAAGACAGGATCGGGGAGGTGAGCAAATAGGTTCCATTTCGCTGTTGAACAAGGTACTTAGAGTCTATGAAATATGAGAACGATAAGAGAGAGGAATCTGCCGTTACCACACGCAAGCCGCAGTTTCACCCAGCTCCGCCCACGACCGATTTGTTTGGGAAAGATTTAACGGGGTAGCATTTCGTTTAAAAGCCTATCCGGGAAGAAAAATGATACAAATGGCTTTAAAAAATTCATATTCAGTTAATCTAAGGGTAGTTCTGCCTTTAATAGAGACTCTAGCCTCTCGTGAATTACATCAGGCTGGTGGATAACTTTAGGGTCGGAGGAGAGACGTGAGTGAACGGGTGGGAGAGAGGCGGTTGAGCCCGCTTGCCAAAACGTTACACGTCTCGACTCATTACTGGACTTCACAGAGATCTAAAACATAGACTGCTTACATGCCTCCACCCGCGGGGTTTGCACCGGCAGGAGGGCAGCAGCAGCAGCAGAGTGGAGGGAGAGAAGGAGGAACATGAATAACGGGAAGAAAGTGAAAATTGGCCAAAAAAAAAAAAGGTGTGGAGGGAAAACCAACACAGATGCAACTGGTTTCCCGAAATCAGCGTAATAATCATACTGGTGCGCCACTATCCCGAGCTGGAGGTGGTCTTGACTGTCATTCTTTCACATTGAGCACGACGGCACGACCCGAGAGCACAACGGTAGGACCCACTGAGCACAACGGTATGGTCTTTGGGTGTGAAAACCTGGCCACTGACCTGGTCGTTATAAGCAAGGTCAAATGCCAGCCTATCATAACAGCTGGACGTATTGCCGTGCTCAAATGTCGTACCGCCGTGCTCAAGAGTCGTACCGTCGTGCTCAAGAGTCGTACCGTCGCGCTCAAGAGTCGTACCGTCGTGCATATAAGATGAAAAAACCATAAGGAAGGCATAATTTTGAGGGACTAAAATGGCACCTTCGCGGGATCATACATACAGAACGAACATCTCTGCCTGAAGATGGTATGTTTTATGTTGTTTCCTTGGGGTCAGGATTTATAGATCCCTCGACGGAGTGTAACTAGTTCCAGACAGTGGAACGGGAGGATAAGGAGCCTTTATAAGAGCGAGGCTCAGAGGACCCAGGGGGGTTTTAGAGCCAAGGTCTCCTGTGGTGTGGGTACGATTTCCGTGCTGAAAGCTGTGATTTAGCGACCATTAAACAGCTGCAGGAAAATGTATATTCTCAACCCTTAAGGACGACGGCACGACCCTTGAGTACGAGAGTACGACCCCTTCGGTATAATGACACACACACACATACACACACACACACACACCTGGCATAGGCTAGCGTGTATGTGTTTGTGTGTATACATACGTTACTTATATACAAGGTTAAGACAACGAGCAACACGAGTATAAACCTCTATTCCCGAAACACTCAAATAGTGATCACACAAAATGGGGCCCCACGAGTGTAGAATTCCCTCCCCATACATTACAAACGGATTTACACACACACATTCTCTCTCTCTCTCTCTCTCTCTCTCTCTCTCTGAGAAGTTTATCAACGTTGGATCAAGTTAGTACTTGGTTGGGTGACTGCCGCCTGCAGACTCCAGATGCCATTGGCATATGTGATGAGCGTTACGCGCTAGCACTGCCTAATGGTAAGGTAGGTACGCCCTCACTCACAGACGTACATATACTCAAGAGCTTTAACATACCAAGCATATGGGTAGCTGGAGTTGGGAGGGGAGGGGGGACACGGACTGGCTGGCTGGGGAGTGACTTGGGGAGGAGAGGCAGAGTGGAGATATACCAAAGGGGGATAGCTAGATGGAGAAGATGGAGAGTGCCAAAGGCCGAGCCAGAGAGGGGAGGGGGAATATCAAAGAGATAGCAAGAGGAGGATAACTACAGGGTGAATACCAAAGTGGGATAATCAGAGAATAGCTAAACAGGGAGTACCAAGGTGGGATAGCCAAGGGAGGATAGCTAGATGGGGAGCACCAAAGTGGGATAGCCAGATGAGGGCACTGGGGCTAGGTGGTAGTGGTGGGGAGGGGGTTGAGGTGTGCCAGACGCCACTGTTGACTCAGGGAATAAATGGTTTTGACACTTGTAGCCGAGCAGTGTGTTGTGGGCGGGGCGGCGCCCCTGACGTGGGCGTCACCCGCTACCGTGCTACGCGCCCACACACCCCCACCACACACACACACACACTCATCTTCGAACAGAGACGCGTGGGTGTAGAATGTGTTCCTGGAGTGCCGGAAGGTCTTCGACAATGCGACAGTCTGACGGAGGAACTGACGAAGGAGCGGGAATGCCAGGCTGCTGACAGGCAGGCCATTCATCCTTACACAGACTGGAAGTCATATGTATGGAACGCAGAAGGCAGCGCGTCAGGGTTGCCTACACAAGCAGGACGACGGTGACAAGTGTACTGGGGGGATGGAGTCCCCAAGGCTCAGTGCTGGGAACCACTGCTGTTTCTGGTGTATGCAAATGACTTGCCAGAAGTATATTTTAATCGCACTCGACAATGTTGCCTGATGGCGGTAAACTCACATCCGTTGTACGGAACAATAGAGTGCAACGTATTGCAACGTAACCGTAACAGCTGCCGAACGTATATATAACGAAATATAATTCATATAAATCTAAAGGAATGTAGAGAGGAAAGGATTAAGGAGACCAGGTTTGTCTATCGTATAAATGAAAACGAGATACAAAAAGCAATAATTTGGAGGTAATGTTAAGTCGATTTTATTAACATCACATGGATATGTAATAACGCACCAGAAGTTGGTCGGTGATAAAACGTCCTTCACACACACGGACGCTGGGATGTTTCAGAAGACCTGAACGATATAGGATCGACCCAAGCTGGAATACGTTTCTATGTAAAGTCTGGTCTCCTTACTTGAGGCAACACACAGAGCTGCTGAAGAAAGTTCCAACGTAACGCAGCGAGGATGGTGGCTAGATTAAGTGAAATTAAATATAGGAGTAGTGTAGTCCTGGATGTGCCCCATAATAGGGAAAGTAGGAAACATGAGAACGACCTTCAGATCCCCAGCGAGCCATGACGAAGTGAACAGAGGACAGTTCTTGAAACACCAGTGGGACTGTACGACCAAAGGACACAATAGGAAACTGTGAGCAAGAGGAGCATCAGGAGAGACTTGAGGAAATTGTTCATCCCTTGGAACGGTGGACACGTGTGTATGTGGGGTGTATGTGGATGGCGATGGAAAACTCACAACTCGATATGATAAACATATGAGGTTAAGAGATGTGGCCTCACATGTATATAGCACTCTCATATGTGAACGGATAGGTAGTAACGCTCATACATTAACCCACATTTATAAGCACGCACGCATACGTAAACGTACACACATATACTGAACACAGATACAGCCCAACACACACACACCCACACAGAGGAAAAAAAACACATAGATCACTATTACATTAAACACAGATAACCACAACCTGTGTCGCTAGCTGTGTGTGTTTAACCCCAGCCTAAACATAGTGGTTCAGACCCAATAATCACTCATTATCTTACTAACACTGTTTTTACATCCTAATATGTAGCTTCCATCTCTCAGTGAGATCATCATTTTTTTCTTATCTTTCTAATAGAAAGCCTTCATCTTCCCGAACGGTTCCTTCTACATCTTTCTTTATACTTCGGATCCTCCACGTTCTCAATAGACTCGTTTTTTGTGGTTTGTTTATCATTGTAGTGTCCGGGAGTGAGGCGGCGCTGGCGTCTGTGTTGGGGTCGTGTGTCGGGTCTGGCATCACCGAGTCTCTTACAATAATATATCTGGCATCACTGAGACTCTTACAACAATATATTAACTAGCTCTGATAAGGGGATCCTGTCGCTCCACACTTACACTTTGGAGAAGAAGGAAATGGTTACCCGAGACTGAATACTTACTTCAGTCCCCAGGAGCACGATGGTTCGGCCCTTGAGCTCACACGACGATACGGCCCCTCAGTATTATAGCGTGGCCTTTTGGTCTGGAGGGGTCAGGTCAAAGGCGACAGGCCAACATGCCCAAGGGTCGTACCGTGAGAGGTTGCTTAGTATAGGTTTGTGTGTGATGTGAGGATGAGGCAGTGACTGGCTACACACACACACACACACACTCACACACACACACGGGCTTCCGTGATGAAGTGGTTAGCGTTCATGACCATGAGTCACCACGGGCTCGCATGGGTTCGAGTCCTGGGCGCGGCGGTCGGCCCGTACCTAACTCAGGTGTTTATCTACCCCTCGAGGCTAGTCGATAAATGGGTACCTGGCCTAGGTAGATTGGTGTGGGTGTGTATAAATGACGCTTGGTACTTATACAAAAGGTTAAGGTGGGACAACACAATTATGAAATTCTCTCCCCGTTACACACAAAATAGTAATCACATACACACACTTCTCGAAACAGTCATGTGGTCTGAAAACACTAATTTTAGTACATATGCAGCGAACAGCCAACACCTGGAACGTTCAGGATCATAGCTTCTCGCAGCTTGCCATATGTACCTGTGGCATAAGCGTATTGTGGCAGCAACAGTATCAAGCGTCTGGTTAAAATAACCAATTTGATTCGCATCGACCCATGCCATCCTTCTCATATGAATTTTTTCTGTTCTCAGTATTCTTAACTACTTACACTTCCCTTAAAGGGAGAACTTACACCCATCTGGAGTTTATAGTAGTCTATTATTCAAATTTTCCCCAGTTAGAAAAAACTAGTTAAAAATTGCTACTCGTCATCGACCTGGTTAATGTTCTTTCTTTAACTTGGTATCAGGAAGCATGTGTCGCTGGTACGGCTGACACGTCCTTTGACGTCACCCTGATGCCCAAATTGGGCACCAAAGTGACGTCAACATAACTTACTATTGGCCAATAACAGGAAACGTTGGACGAACAGACACCAGTAAGTGTTACGTCATAGTCAAACTAGGGATTCGGTAAAACGCAGGAATGTGAATAATGTTATATACATTTTTTCTTCTTACCAATTCTTCTTACTGTGGTTATTATTATTCTAGCTGTTATCATATGTTTTCCCTTTTTTTTTTGTGTGTGTGTGTGTGGCAGTTGCTTTTATAATATCAATGAATAAATTGCTGATTGCTGATCTATATATTTCTGCTTCATAGCCTCGTTATACACACACACACACACACTATATATATATATATATATATATATATATATATATATATATTGCTTCACGTGTTTCCAGTTCACCAATCGGATAAGAACAGAACGATGGGACACTATTCTTCCGAAATGTTAAGGTAATCTAACCTAAGCCACGCTTAGTCATGTGGAAAACAATTCGACCGCACTGAACGGAATAATAATCACTTCGAGTATTAATACAATACCCTATTCCATGTTTCAATACTATCCTGAAAAATGTCTTCCTCATGCATTAATCATACGCAGATAATAAGTATCCAACATCTAGTTTGCATTAACCTAGTTCCATGAAGTGACATATGTGATACGATATTCTCTTAACACTCACCTAGGACGGTCGTTGCCTCTTATTGTCGCTGATCCTTGGTCAACGTATAGCACTCTGCGTTGGTGAAAGGCCAGCAAAGTGTTGAAGTGGAGATATAAGATGATAACAGGCTTCACAGCTCGTAACACCTCTTCTTACACACTTCTACGAGTCATCACACAACAAAACAACACTAATTCCGCCACCAGCTTATAGTAACACAACTCCAGCATCGAATCCAGATAACACAATGCCCACGTGTTAGTAAAACCGACTAAATTGCAGGAATTAGAGAATCGTCAAACCACCAGCTGACCGTCCGTGGCGAGCGACGCTTCCCCGCTTTTCCCGCGCTTTTCGCGCGCTTTGTTAACATTTGCGGACATTGATCCGGACTGGACGAAGGTGTCCTGTTGGCAGGTGGCGATGATTAAGTGTTTTTTGCTCGTGTTTGATGACTTGTAACATTGAATGTGATACGATATTTAAAGCTATGAAGTTTGTGACCATCACGCCTAAGATTATGTTAGACATAACAGCAGAATATGGTGGAGAGAGATCAAATGAGAACCAAGTGCGAGGCAACGAACAATATGGGTAAGTGTTATGGGAATGTTTATTTTATTGGCGCACTATTATCATAGTTTGGACACTGTGAATAAGTTAGAGTGCTTTTTTGTTCAATTTTTTGCCTTTACTAAATCGTGGCTACAGTGCAGGAACAACTAGCTGGGAAGTTACGGTTATTTTGGTCATTTTAGGTTATTGGCGCCTTGATTATGATATCACTCAATCTTACTCGTTATAATTGAAATGTGTTCCACCTGAAACGATCACTTTATAGAATGTTGACTTTGTGCTAGCTTATATTTTATTAGGTTAGGTTAGGTTTCATGGGTTAGGACAATATCAACCAAGGAAACCCCAACCTAACATAGCTTGTCGTAACCTGATATTTTAGTCACCCCTGGTGGAACAGTTCTGTCACTTATAACTAAACCATTGATATGTTTTTCGTCGATATTGATGTTAGAATTTTCACATCTTATAAGAATTCTGACGTATCTGTATCCATCCAGATAGATATACGATTCCGCATCTGTAGCCACTACGTCATGAAATATTTTTTATTGGTTATGGAAATATTTGCTGTTGGTGATGGAAGTGGCAAACGAAATGTGACGGCAATGTGCATGACGGGGATAGAGCTCGTAAATGTTAAGTGTAACTTAAAATGTTGCCTTGTCCAAATGTTCCATGTGAGACCTGTTGTCGTGTTAAAAATGTAACAAACGGATCACGTTTACTTGAAAATTCGTCGTTTTACTTCTCGTGGAAAAGTACCTTGGATTTTTGTTAACAATAATTTGTAACAGGTAGATACATTTTATCAATGTTGTATGTAAGTGACGTTAGCGTCCTGACTCGAGCTGTGTCCAGGCGACCTCAAGACGCCCATGTAAACAAACACGTCACGTGACCCACTTGTCTCTCGTCGGCCTTAACGCTAGGGTTAGACGACCCACAGCATTGGTAACTCATGAGTTAAGGAAGGACGTATTTTCAGTATAATCATTTAATTTTTTTTTGTTACAAAAGCCCTTAGCACAAGAGATTACGGTCCATTATACTAGCGAGATATTTAGGACGAACAAGAAGCACCTGCAAATTTGAGGTGAGAAATTACAATTTTTTTGTAGGCTTGTTACTAGTTCATATAGATGAAGCCTTCGGAATTAACTGGCTTAAAGTTAGGCGGTATATTAGGGCCTAAAGTATAACAGACAAAACTATACACAATTTTCACATATTCCGTAAGCAGTTTCAACCTATAACTTCACATAATTTGGGTGACATAAATGCAAGTAACCACACAGTAATGTACACGTCTAAAGTCCGGACACATTAGCACATAGTTATAAACGATTCACACAGGGATACACAACCAGAGACATATTACGTAGACATGCCACATACATTTCCCTACTTACGATGAAATACGCTCACAGGCCTTAGTTCGGAAGTCATCGTTTTGTTATTATTATTATTATTATTATTATTATTATATTCAAATTAGTATTTGACATAGCCTATCGTTTTGAGGGCAGTGACGTCTGTCTCAAGGACACCATTTCTCGCATCAGAAGCCTAGTACATACAGTACCGTAAGGACAGACAGCGTTTGGCAGAAATTCAGGGATCACCTGTTCAGTGTACTAGGTTTATAGATAGTTCACTATAATTCAGATCAACAACCATGGCTACATTTACATTCAAAAGTTTCCTCTTCATTTTTCCATAATCGACGAGTTATGAAAAAAGTTTGAATTATTAGGACGAAAGTCATACATTTTATCGCTAGGCTGTAGTCGGACTCAAATATGAAGATGCTTTTGCTGGTGTGGGTGCAGGGAATCCCCGCCCTGCGGTCTTGTCACTTCAACCTCAACAAGGCATATACTATCTCATATGTTGGCTATTTATTATTATTTATTATTTGAAATAGTCTTCACATAATTGTATATAGTAAAACAAGCCAATATAATGTTGTGAATTTATCGAATTTTGTCACTGTATAGTTATTAAAATATTAATTTTGGTTAAGAAAGGTTCGACCTATTAATTTCTTAAGCTTGCGACCTTCAAGCACGACTACTGGGTAAAAGTGTGACCTGTCCTTTGACCATACCCCCTTTGGATTAGGTAAGGTCACGCCATCATACCCAAGGGTCTTACTGTATGGTCCAGAGGTCATACTGTCGTTCTTGCTTAGGAGTTGTTCGTTTTACCTCTGTCATGTGTGTAAAAATCTGAGATAATCCATATGAACCTTTGTTATGGTTTGTTGATCCCGTCTTCATGTCTCTCAGATCGTCTCATTTATGAAGGCATAATATATTCATTGATGAAGTTTTGAGATATTCCCAAGGCAGTCCCTCTGGCCTTGAGGTAGCAGGTTTCTTTCGTCCACGCTTATTTCATCATCCCTTGTAGCCTCTTGCTGACAGCTGGTTGAAGTAGACTGTTTTGCCCGTCGCTGCTCGGGGATCTGCATGTTTAGGCGCTCGTCTGCGGTGGTATTTACTGAGCATAGGTGGCTGGTGCCTCCGTCATCGCCGACTTTGTGAGGCAGTGAGTGGAGGAGGAGGAGGAGGAGGAACCATCATTTGTCTGCCGTGAGTGGTCGAAGAGACGCCCATCTGACTGACGGGTACTCAGCGCAGCGAGCCAAGGTTCCTTTATTTGTTGACCTGTTATTCTAATTACTCTAGCGCGTGAATAAAGTTTATTTTCGGATCATTTCTCAGTTTTGAGTCATAATTAATCTGGAGGTGGTTGTCCTGCAGAGAAATGACCTCGATGATGTGATTCAAGATATCACAAGGACATGGGTTTGCTAAGTTTAGTCGCGAATCGTTTAATTTCGTTTGAATGACCTGTTCCTTCCAAGTTACGAGAATATAACTGCTCAGTTTAAGACCAACCATTATGAAAATAAAAAAGTTTTCTTTGTATGGCTAGATTGGTTGGTCTTTAGTCCCGTCAGCTGCCAGGGTCATTAATGCCGTCAGCAGGCTACATCCATCAACTGAAAAAAATCTTACACCTGCTTCAGGTGCTAAGGATAATCCTAAGACCAAATTTACTCGATGCGTAAGTGGCCCATGTCTGGCACTATTTTAGTTGGAAATATTAGCTATTGTTTATGGAATCGGGTAAATGATGATAGTAGTAATAGTAGTAATAAGGCCTGACCCTTTCGAGTCAGTGAACTCTTACAAGGACCTTTGTGTAGCTGTGTATATTGTTGATTATAAGGAAGCATTCATTATAATTCACATATGTTTATTTAGGCTGTAGGGAAGACATACATTATCATCACGGTCTTATTAATTTTTTTGTTGTTGTTGACCTTCCTTGAGTATTCGGTTAACAGTAGTGGGTGAGGCTACGCCCGCTTTTTAAACATTTATATCTGATTTGTGAAATCTGTATTGAGAATGTTTAAGAAAAGGGGTAGTCTCAATAATGGATAGTTTGGTGGTGTGTGGCTGCTGCTGTCATGACAGTACATAAACGATGTATACAGCGTACATAAAATGATCGCGGTATACTGTGAATTAATTACTAAGGGATTTCCCCCCCCCCCCACTCCCACGCTCAAGTAATTCTTTTTTCAGTCTTGGGTATATGAACTCAGTACTGAACCACTAACTGAATTTAGGCTGATTTCGTAAAGGCATTGAGGCCATCAGTTTCGTTATAATCACCAATCGAAAAATCTTGTTACACATTTAGGCGTTCAAGGCAATATTAAAACAAATACAGGCTGTCATTTCATTTTTGGCCCTTGGGTTTCCATGCGAAAAAAAAAACGCTCACATTATTAAACGTAACGAGGAAATTAAATAAAAAATTCGTATCAATAGAAGCAAAGAAAAGCAACACCGGGATATGATTAGAGGATTGATTACATGTTTCTATTAAACATTCGATTCACGACAACAGTTAACTTGAATTAAAACGTAATGATAAAATAGTGTGTAAATAATTCAGAAAGAATCTGATGGAGTAAAATCATTAATGCTGTTGTGTATTAGCATGACTGAATCGATGCACTAAGCACCTGTTTAGCAATCAGCAGATTCGAAAGAACTACCATGTATGAAATGGCGAGTTAACGTATATCATTGTGAAAAACTTACCAAAGATAGAGTAATATTGTGCAAGCCATTCATAAAAGAAATATATTTAATGTGTCTAACTACAGATAGGTGAAAAACGTACAAATAATATGTCAGGCTAGGCTACGAATGTTGTGCTGTTTGTTTCAAAACTGAAGGCTCTACTTTCATTGTGTACGGTAATTGTTATTCATATTCATGACTTTTTTCCTTTTTATGTATATATATACACTTATCATTAGACGTCCGTGGATATTATTAGCATGTCATTAAAGGGACTGACGCCATTTGTAGCACCACGCTTGGCTAAGGTAAGTAAGCAAATGCATTTGAAAAAACTGTGATGTATGTTATGAAAGGAGTAAGAAAACATGGTTTTGCCGAGGGGCACATACATTATTTAGATGTAAACATGAATTATTCACATCCATATTCATAAACACAGGGGCAATGTGGGCAGTGTAATTCTGTTCTGGGATGAAAAAAAGGGTGTGGTCAGACAACTTCTGTGCGGTATCATATATTGTGCTGTCGTCTTAAATCTGGGATACGTTGGGTTTAGCCAGAATGGTTAGGATTTGATTAGATTTGTTTAGATGTATTAATCTGTAGATAAATACTCGATAACACTTATTATGAAATTATATTTCGTATACGAAACCAAACGTAACCTAAACCAGACGTTAGGTTACCTTGGTAAGAGTTTGGTTACATGTGTGAAGTTTGATAAGCAGGCGAACGAAATCTGGTACTTCATCAGAGGTAACGTGTGTTCACTTGGTGTTTGTCCCCACTCGCGATCATTAGTGCCTCCATGACAGTTCAACTTTATCATATATACTGCATTCCCAATTTGTACTTTGTGTTTTGCATTCGAATGTGGTATTCTTTTCTTTTTTCCTAGGTTAATTCCATGTACCTAAGCCAAACCTGATACTTTCAGTGTTTTATGTCCTATGTTACGTTGCTTTGTTTTATACCAGCCCACTTGTCACTACTCTCAATACGTAGGTTCTGCACTATCCTGTACCTACCCCTCTACCCATGCACCCTTCACCCGTGGTATAACTGAAATGCTTTGTCAATGTATGTTACGAATAAAAGGTTATAAAACTTTCAAAGTTATGAAAAAAATTAACTGTAAACTTGTCACGTTTGTTAATCTATTTGTTTAAAGATCTGTGTGATTGCATGAGAGAAACATTCGCTTATCTCTTTGGAAAATGTCTGCTGTTTGTCAGATCTATGGAATATGAGTGTATTATGGAAAGCATTTTCCACGCCTCACTTTCTGAAGCCAGAGCAAGGCTCTGTCTGTCAGACTCGTTGGATGTGAGCGGGGGCGTCCGCGGGCCGGGAGAGACGCTCATTTGACTGACACCGGCGAGAATTGAGCGGGAAAACGTCAACAAACATGTCAGGATCACTTACCGCTCTTAGGGGGGAGGGGCAGGACTTGGTTTAGGGTAGGAGGGAGTGCTGGGGTGAGGAGCTGACGAAGGGAGTGTAGGGAAGGAAGATGAGGGTGCTTGGGTGAGGTTTGTGAGGGGAATAGGGAATGTGAGGGTGCTGAGGTGTGGATCTGTAGTGAACGATATGCGGGTTGTGGGGGTGCTATGGTGAGGTGATGGAAGGGTGACGAATGGGTGATAGAGGGTGAGGATGCTTGGGTGAGTAGCTGATGGAAGGAGGCAGGGAAGGAGGGGAGCGTGGGTGTTTGACTGGCTGATAGGGTGTATAAATAAGGCACCAAAATACGTTTCTGGCAAACCATCAAAACAGAAAATATACGCCTTTCTCTTGTATACTCAAACTCCCTTCCATTTCAAAACTAACTTCTCTCCAGCTACATCTCCCTCCCTTCAACCAGCCTAAGGGTGTGGGGCTAAGGGGTGTAGGGCTAGTGTCAGACGGGGTAACTGAGGAAGATGAAAGGCGGGGGTGAGGAGGAGTTAAGTAAGTCAGTAAGTTCAGCTTAACTTTACTAATATCACGAATTTCGGACCCCGGAAAGTTGATGAATATATTTCGTAAAATAATACAAAAGGGAAAATTTAAAACAAACAAGAGTTGGAGTGTCATAATGTTATTGAAAATTTCTTCAAGTGGTAAATAGCATAAATAAAAAATGGACGGAATGACGTTCGACCCGTGTACGCAGCGGCCTCCCATGGCTGGTCAGGGCATCAGATAAAGTTGAGTTACGCGGCACCTGTGGCGTTGACACAAAAGGTCTGATTGTCTGATTAACCGATTAGAAATGCATTTGAAAAAAGAAATGTTCACCTAAAACTGTGACGGAGACAACATTGAAACACGTTTATTGAAAACATGAAACCCATTGTTTTGAGCAGATCACACTGGCAGTGAAATTCATTCAGGAAGCCATAGATTACAACGTGTTCATACTCTTTAAGCAAACAGACACAGAGAGGACGGTGACTCGACTTGCTAGCTGAGCAAACCGATTCTCAGAAGGGGTACGTAAGTATCCCGTAAAGGGTGACTGGACTACCCAGAGAAGTAAATCGACTACCAAGAGAGAAAACGTCACCACATAGACAGCATTATTGACCAAGAGCTGTGTACGGCTGAACTAATCTAAATTTAGAGCCATTTTACTCTGGCTTTCAAAGTTGAAAGTTCGGTTGAACTGGACAGCTATTTATAGTTATTATGATTATCATTATTATTCATAGTCTTGTTCATTTGCCTCTGCTGACGTACCTGTTGCTTACCTAAGCAGTGGGATAACATGCAGAAGCCGTAAAAGTATCGCATCCTATCTTATTCACGATAAACGTACATAAACCTTTCTGAATCCGAGGGGAGAATGACGGCAAGCCAGACGAACCGACCTGTGAACATACGACAAAATCGTGGGATTCTTTCCCGTTCGGTTCATTGCTCCCTTGTAGCGTACTGGCGCTTGCCCACCTACCTCACCAAGTCTTGAGAACTTGACCATTACCAGCGGAAGAAATCTGTGTGGTGCATTTATTTTGCTTTATCCCAGTCATCACAAATTACGGCCGGATAAACATCTTGCCACAACAAACAGGGTAGAGAGCGGATCACCCACGTTGGTGCGCGCGTGGTGTGGCTTGAGGCTCAGTAACAAGCAATCCCTCGTTTAAGCCTCGTTAATTAGCCCCAGACGTTGACAAGAACGAGTTTACCCGCGGGTCCGCGTTCCCGCCTCCGGCCACGCGCTGTTTGCTTATCATATTAACTGATTATTTTTCCGCGCGCCAAACTCCATTTCTTGAACATTTTTTCTTTAACGATACACTTTACTTCGTTCGTCCTAGATCTTGTAGAGTAATGGAATCGAGAAACTGCTTTCATATTATTATTATTATTATTATTATTATTATTATCAACATCATCAAAGGATACGTTTTATGGGCTTCCTGCAGATACGAGGCTGCACTCCACGCAGGAGCAGGGAAGTTATGGACTCCTTTGGGAGTATGAAGGCCCACAAAGAGAGTGTACAGTAATTCTTTCCGTCCTCTAGCGATGATGCGGCCTCGCCGAAGGTGCTGTACATCCATATTCTGAATGAAATGCATTGTCTACCTAAACAATATATATTTTAAAACGACCTTAAGCACGGCAGTACGATCCTTGAGCACTGAGATACGACCCTTTGGTGTAACACTCTGGCCTTTGACCTCTGACCTCTAAGGATCAGATCAGAGACCCCGACTACCATACCCAAGAGTCGTTCTGTCAAGGGGTCAAATCATTTCCACGGGACTAACTGGGACGTGGTTCTCCCTCGGACGGATCGGATGAGGGGTCTAGTTGACAGGGTGCCCTGTTACTAGTAAATTAACAAGTGACTGTCCAATAAAAGCAAAACAGATGGATTGTCAAATGACTGACCGACTGACAGTGAGCCAGTGTCAAAAAGTCTGGCGGGTGACTGTGGCCCACCCGCTCAGTGTTTTTGAGTCCATCTTGGCGGCTAGAGATAAAGCCACGAAAAATCTCTCTTGGTTTTATAGGTAGAGAGAAAAGGGTTTTTAGAGTTAAAGAAACTTGGGTGGGGCTGGTTAGAGGGCTGATGGAAGTCTGGCGAGGAAGAGAGCTAGAAAAAGGGAAGGGAAAAATAAGGAGGACAACAGGTCTCGGGATTCGACCCGGGAGCTTCAGATGTCACATCTCGCCCACCTGTTGACGCGGCTGCCTCATGACCCCCAAGTACTCCTGGCGTTCGTCGTTCTCGGAAAGTTATTCTTTCACCGCACTGTAGATTAATTTGTCAGAGTAATACAGTATGTTTTCGCTTGCTTTGCCCAAGTAACATCGTGAATACCTTTAAATATAGACGACTGCCTTCGCTTCAGTTGCATGGCTGACGTTATGTACGCCTCTGTAGTTAAGAGAGTTTAAAGGCATTGCTCCTAAAGTCGTCAGTTTTCTTTCCTGTTGTGTCCACAGTGATCTATCACGTTTCTGATCTCTTCTGCCGACACGAACAGCCTCGAGATGACCCAGTGGATTGTTGCTGTTTCCTTATTCTTATATCATTGTCCATACTTCCTGCCGTCGTGGTTGTTTCCAGCGTCGAGCGTCCAGCAATCACAAGGAAGCCTTTCGGCGTTTCCATAACCATGATGGCTCAGTGTCAATGCCTAGTCTCTGCTTCAGACACGGTTGAAAATGTTTCGATTACACAGGCATCCTCCTCGCTCCAGCACAACGTGCCAGTGTTATGTATATTCTCAAATTTATGTATATGTGTGTCTTGTGTTTGGTCCCCGTTTTCTGTGGCGACGACATGAGACGGAGTGGTTCTCACTGTGTTTGTTTATGGCTGTCACACTCTCGTGTTTGTTTACACGCCACCCTCTCCTCTCCTACTCCCTATCCCCACCTTCAGCCACCTACCATCTTCCCCATATTTTCAGCTCTTCCATTTTCCTCCATTTCCTTCAACCCCGTCTCCCACCTTTCCACTCCCCTATCCTTTTCTAGCCTTTCCCATATCTCATTCCATCTCGGGTGAAGTTCACCATTAAATGATGGTGTCCGTTACACCCCCATTGCCTGTAACGTGGACTGGTCGACAGGTTAGGCTAATTTGTTGTTTTTCCTCACGTACGTCATTGTGCTTTGATTATACAGTACTTAAGTTTGAATTAGGCTGGTTTAAAAATTAGGATAACATTAGATATCTCAATCCAAAACGCAATGAGTTAAAAGAATTTGCATCAAGCAGAAAAGCTAGGAATCTTGATTAATAGTTACATTCATCTAATATATATATATATATATATATATATATATATATATATATATATATATATATATATATGTAATGCAACAGCATCAGACCGGTCGTTACGGGACCATATATTTTTTAAACCAGCGGAAGCGATGCCTAGCGTCTAAACCTTGCGCTGGGTCCAGCTCTCTGCCAGGCCTTAAACAAAAAAACAGCTCCGCTGACGGAGGAGAGACGAGACTTTGTTCCGGTAATCAGCGACATTTACTGAGGTTAATTGAAAGGAGGAAAAAAGAGCGTCGTAAAAAGTGTATTAAGGCGGAAACAAGAGACTAAACTTGTCGCCGGCTTGTTGAACCCTAAACTTTAAATCCTAGAGCGAAAGGGAAGAAGAAAGTTCTCCGAGTGTATCGTTGTGATTTTATTTCGTTTCGTTCCCTTACTGGTCGTAAGTGTGCAGCATGCATCTGGTCGTGTAAGTAATAGTGTGGTGGTTCAGTGGTTCATCTAAGTGGTGTTAGATGGGAAAGTAGTAAATTAAGTTTACCAGCTATGTAATTTTATATCAGAACCAGGCTCAAACGTGTTACACACACGCGCGCACACACACACACACGTCAGGAGTTGGTTGGTCCAGTTTCAGTTGCTGTTCAGTTCCATTACACTTGCAGTACTTGTCCCCAGCGGCCATGGTTTACAGTACGAGCCGTAGTACTGCTGTGGTTAACCTTTGCGACCCACCAGTTTAACCGGGCCAGAGTTCGAATCCCGGAGAGGGCTGCCGGCACACACAGCCAACCCAGCTGTTCATCTTCCTCTTTGGGACTGGTCGTTGAATGGGTGCTTATATTAAGCTGTGGTGTGACTATGTATTTATATACATGCATAAGGTTAAGACATGATATACATATACATGGATAAGAGACAGTCCGTTAAAACGAATGAACGCAAACTTGATAACTTATTCAGAATTATGAATGGTATACACATACGTGGATAAGAGACGGTCCGTTAAAACGAATGAACGTAAACTTGATAATTTATTCAAAAATGCAAATATTTTCCCCTTGAAGATGGCGTCAATATGTTGAAGAGAAAAAAAAAATATGCATAAATTTACCCAATTACGTGTAACAGGAAATACGAATGACGGGGAACTCAAGCGACGGGGGAAGTTCAGACGTCTCCGCAACGGAATGTACGAAAACAAATGTATGTAAATTAGATTTTTTATATATATATATTGTGACCTCCGGAATACTGCTGGAGATTTAGTGGGTGAAGGGGAAGCGGGCTCGAATGCGTCCCTTAAAACATGGTTCTAATTATGTTACATTACACTTGCGGTCGGTCGGTCGGATGCGGCATTTTTAAAAAAAGAAGACGGTTTATTTACTTAGCGTTCGTCACTGTCCTTCAGCGGTGTCGTGGATGGATTGGTTGCTTAGTTGTTGAGGAAATACCAATAATGTTTTCTCCCTGAGGGGGGAAGAGGAGGAGGAGGAGTTGGTTGAGGAGTGTGTGTGTGAGAGAGAGAGAGAGAGAAAGATATAGTTTGTGTCTTGTATATTTGTGTTAATGACGAGCGGGCGGGGCGGGAGCCTGGGGGAGGGTGGGTAAGCGGAGCGGCGCGGCGGCCCGGCTTGTCTGATAGTCAACACCGAGACGCTACCGACCCTTCTCTCCCCCCCTCCCTCCCCCCCCCCCCCCTCTTACCCCCTACAGATTCTCCCCTCACCCCCTCCTGGTCTCTCTCACTCCCCTATTCCTCTGGCCTTCCTATCCCTCACTCTCCCTTCCTTTCTGCAACCCATCGTCCTCACTATCCTCTCTTGCATATCTCCCTCCCTGTGCATTAAGATATTTACGTTTTCTCTCCCCCAAAAAGCTTGCCACTAGAAACGTTTCCCCTTTGAAAGCAAGAAAACGAAGAGTCCAGACCAGTACAGACCCCTGTCTCACCTCAGGCCAGCTGGGGTCCTCACTATCCTTCCTGCTAAACACAACATATCATCACTATTGCTTGTTTACTCTCTCGTCTTTTATGCATCTCCTGTCACCCCTGTCATCGTCCAGTCATACCAGAGGCTCCTCCTGCGTAAACATGATATTTTAATCTTCATTGCTCTTCATTCTATTGATGTGCCAAATCTTGTTGAAGTAATTTAGCTCACATTTACTGTCAGTGATACTGGAAGCTGAGATCGTCTCAGCTTCGATTTTCCGAACGATAGTTATGACACGGTGAGGCACTGAACATTCTTAAAACCAGAATTCACGGTACAGTCACTGTCCAGAAACCTTTATGTAACCCTGTAGACCAGTTTTTAGCAATCTAGAACCACAATCCCACCTTCCCATGGTTTCCTACCAACACAGTAATTCCCGAAGAATCCACTTAACAATGTTTAACCCATGGAACACTTTGTTTCGACTTTTGGGTATTGGGCTTTGGCCTTTGACCTGACCCAAGGGGGACTGTACAGTCGTGCTCAAGGTTTTGTGTATCTCATCACTCCGTTTACCACCTCCACATGTGCTATGGCCTGGGCGAGTCACCCGAGGCACATCACGATCTTGACTGTACAGACTATACTAGTATGGGGGATTTTTGAGGCATATAACAAGGGTGGGCTGGAGGCCCCATTGCATCCAGTACATGGGCGTAAGTACGTACAAAGTGTTAGGATAAATAGGTCAGTGGAGGAACATATGAGTTTGGTCTCGGGGATGGGAGGTGGAGGCGCCTGAGAGGTGGGCTGTGAGAGTACCATGCAATGAATACGAAGGCAACACAGGTATCGCTTCTCAATCCGAACATACACACGTGTGCAAGTGAGTGGTACATAAGTCGAGGGATGAAGGCGGGGTACAAGATCACCCGTGTATCCAGGACATGGATACAGGTACATGCAATAGAGGATGTAGCACGCAGAAAAAGACGTGCCATTGCAGACAAGTACAGTAACATCGCCTCAAGGACGTTGCACTCGTACTCAAGATACGTGAAGATGAACCTTCCAGACACGATTTTCTTGAATAGAATTCACCATGCACCTCACACCGGAGCACCTTAATCATCTGCGTGTGAACTGATCATGTGCCTAACAACAGAACACCTTAATTATCTGTACATGAATTTAGCATGCACGTACTTCGCACCTGGACACCTCAGTCAAGCTGTACGTGATTCTGGGATGTTTCAGTTCTATGGCAGTGGATACAACATCGGTTCTTGAATTGGGGATAGAACCTGCCCCTTACCTGCGCTACCATACCTATGGCTATCCCCCTGATTGCAACGGTACATACTGAAAGCAACTTGCACAGGATTCCCTGAAGTGAGATAGGCTGGCATGTGTGTGTGTGTGTGTGTGTGTGTGTGTGTGATGGAAGGTGGGACAAAGCGTGTCATGGTGATGGTAGTGGGTAGGGGTAGGGGTGGGCAGGAGGAGGAGAGGGTGGGGGGTTAGTGGAGGGAGGAGGAGGAGGAGGAAGACCAGTGTTTAGTGATGCCGTACAAACCGGTGTAAACAGAGGGTGTGTGTGAGCGCACGTGGCTGCCGAGCCTGCCCTCTACACGTCAGCACCTCGCATTAATTACATCCACTTCCAGCAGGGGTACCTTAGGGGGGGGGAAGGGGCCCACACTCTAGGGGCAGCCTACTAGGGGACTTGCTGACCTAGTACTTGGGTAACGTAGGGTAGCAGGAAATGTAAACATTGTACAATAAAACGTAACTATTAATTCTTAGTACTCGCTCCAGCTTTAGAAATGTTCATGTGTATTCCGCTTTGGAACGGTGTTAAACATCATGTGGAAACATTGTTAGTGAGGTGTGATAGTCTTCCTGGGGTGGTATGTGCACTTGGTGGGTCATTTCATGTGGGACTCGAGAGGCGACCATTGCCAGAAAGCATTTGACACTGTCACACACACACACACACACACACATGTCACACACACACACACACACATGTCACACACACACACTCACCGGGGGGGGGGCTCATTAAGAGGCTGGATCACCAGGCAGGATCAAGGTAGAAACTCCTTCAAGTGACAGAAAACTGTCTTAGTGCAAGGGATCAAAGGACGCGTGTCAGATGAGCCTTCTCCAAATGGGTGGAAGTGACCAGCAGAGTGCCACAAGGTTCTCTTCTGGGACCATTATTCTTTCTGATCCATGTAAACGTCACCGGACGTAGCAAAACATAGAGAGCTATTATAGAGAAGGTCTAGAGGAGGACAAGAAATATGGTACTAGAATTAAGAGAGCTGAGTTACAAGGAAAGGGAAGAGGCTTTACATTTGCCTATCTTGGAAGAGAGATGAATAAGGAGTGACCTGATCACAACCTTTTATATTCACAAAGCAGGTCGACAAGAGAAAGTTCTTCGAGAGATGCAGAGATAGAACAACCAGTGAACATAACGTGAAATTAAGAAACTTGATTTAAAAGGGATGTAATGAAAGAGATGGGCCCCCCACGCGCGTAACACTCCCTCCCCGTACAGTAAAGATAGACAGACAGACGGACGGACCTCTTCTGGAGATATGTTACGAACTGTTTCTCGTCCGTGAAGGATTTTTGACACTATTCACGTGGAGTCCTTTGTCGTGAGCTAGCTTACCCATAACGACTGTGCTCTATAACCTGGAGTAAACTAAGTGCTGTATGTTGTCACTACAGATACACTAAGTTTTGTTGTGCCACCATAGCTACACTAGGTATGTTGAATCACCATCGCCATCATCATCATCACTATCATCACCATCTCATCATCACTATCACCACCACCATCATCATCACTATCATCGTCATCACCATCATCATCACCATCCAACATTTTCCTCCCTCCCCCACATTACGCCAGAGAGTCAGGCTCCCTCAACTTTCCCTCCACTTCCTGCCTGACTGCCATCCGCCCCCCCCCACCCACCCACCCGCCGCCACTCTCCCTCTAGTACCTACCACCACCACCATCTCTCCTGCTTGGAGAGGGGGAAGGGGGGAGGGGAGGGGGTAGTGGGTGCGTCCGGTGGCCGAAAACAGAGGTGTTGATCAAGTCCGCCTTGCCCACCCAGCTTCCGTTGCCTGGTCTTCAAACCCCCTTCCCCTCTTCCTCTCTCTCTCTCTCTCTCTCTCTCTCTCTCTCTCTCTCTCTCTCACTGTGACCCAGAGAGGAGGGCCACCCCACCCCACCCCTACGGGCCTCCACCTCTCGCCAGATACAGTAGCAAAATTTCGCTTCATGTTGACGGACGATTTTCATATCAAACATCCGGTGTGGAGGGGGTGAGGTGGGGGTGGGGGGTGTGAACGTGGGGGAGGGGAAGAAAACAGCGGAGGGGGAAGGGGAAAGGGGAGAGAGGGGGAATACAGAGAGAGAGACGAAGGGCACGTTATGAGTAAACTAATGAGTGGTGTTCCCTATCAGACGAAGAGTACTCATAAAATGAGGAGGATCACTCATAAAAGGAGGAAGACCATGCAGCCAGAGAAGTAGACAGTGTCCCACAACACATGGCTAAGCCGTAAGCACAAGGAGGAGGCTGTAAGGATGGTCACCTTTTTATGCTACTTTCACGTAAGATCGACCAGATTGTTCACATTGTGCTCTAACATCGACCAGATACTTCGTATGGTGTCCTACCATCGAACAGAATGTTCACATGGTGTCCTGACGTCGACCAGGTTTTGCATATGGTGTCCTACCATCGACCAGACGTTTTCTCCATAATGTTTTTACAAGATGTTACCATCGATTGTGAAATTTATTAAATGATGTTATGTACTTGGGAGGTTTGTTAGTGTGTGTGTGTTTTTTTGTGTTTGTTTCTTTGTTTATGTGTGTGTGTGTGTGTGTGGTAGGCAGAGAGAGTCAGGTGTTGTGCTGAAGATGGTGGCGGTGGTTGGTCGGTCCTTCTCGTTACCGCGGGCTGGGTGATGGTGGGTGTTGGTATTGATCCAGCTCTCTCTCTCTCTCTCTCTCTCTCTCTCTCTCTCTCTCTCTCTCTCTCTCTCTCTCTCTCTC
>JAYMFT010335485.1:0-23195 GCA_038088735.1 Panulirus argus
TATATATATATATATATATATATATATATATATATATATATATATATATATATATATATACTCATATGTTATTCATTTATCAATAATTGCCTCAGGTCCCTCTCTTGAAAGGTCTTGCAAGCTCCAAGACTGCGTTACTTCAGTAATAGGGATATGACGAACGACTCAAATAAAGTGAGAAACATCAAGCTGAATACCGGATGAAACGGCCTCGTCAAAGTGACTTTTCACTCGTGGCGTAACCGAAAGCTGGCTGAGCCTGGTGACAAGAACACCTAGGCCTCTCCAAGGAGCCAGAACCTAGAGGGGATAACTTTTTCAATCCGCAGAGATGTATCTCAATAATCTGACGGAAATTACGGGAACTGCCAAACTAGGCGAAAGCCATCATGCATCTACCAAATCCGGTTTAAATCACTAAACCGTCAATTATCTTTTAAACATGTAACTCGTGTCGTATTTAGTTTATGGCATCGAGGCAAATGGTTGGATTAGACATAAATGAGTTGGCAAAGCCTAATATATCACATTCACATTCTATATATACGCATTTGGTTTAGTATATATGAGCCAGAGTCTGCCGTAGTTTTATAGGCTCTTGGTTCGGTCTTGAAAAAAAAAGAGAGGAGGGGGAGGGGAAGAGAAATCCCACCGTTACCCATAAGTTTGGCATCTGGCCACAACCTAACTACGTGATCGCTCGTAAAGTTTGGGTTGGCATACCTGAGGCTGCTAGGTTACAACACCCCAGCAGAAGACCGTGATACCTAAAGGACGGACGGACGTTCGCCTCTCAGGCCATAGGAATCTGACGAGGGATAGCCATAGGATGCGACAATGAAGACGCTACAACATCTACAAGATCCTAAGAGTCCTTGAGGAGCATGGAGTTACTCTGTGGTAAGACTGAGTGCCGTAAAAGTACCCAAGGTACAGAGGAAGTTAGGGTTCCAAAATAACAACAGACTAGAGGTCAAAGAAGGTGAACATACTGTAAACTTAGAATAATAATAATCATTTTGCGAAGAGGTTATTGCTCCGTAACAACGAGCGATCGGGATTTTCTCCATTTAATGTCATGGTCACTATTTAGCTTAAGTTAGGATAGGCTAGTTTGATCTGGTATAGATCAGAGTAAATCAATATAGCGTAAGTTATGTTGGCTTGTGTTAGGTAACAGAGGTGTATCCCCATCGGGCTGTCGGCCTATTTACCGACTGTTGCCGAGTGTGAGACGCGCGGAGGAATACCCGCTGTCGTGAGTTGGACGGGTGACCTTGAGAAGTTAACAATCACAGTAGCACTTTCGTGTTGAGTAAGGTACCGTAAGGGAGGGGGGGTAGCTGTTTGTTTATTAAGCAGGGACTATTGCAGGGTTGGAGGTTGGGCCTCAGGGGTGGGGCACCGTTCGTTCCCTTCTCCTGGACGATCGACGATAGAGTCTCCACACAGAGTATGTAGTGACATACGTCGAACCCATGGTCCAAAAAATTATTACCATTATCATTACCACAATATCATTTCCCAGCTCTCCACTGGATGGGCTCTAGTCATACGTCGCATCAAATTCCTGACGCCAAAGGGGACATAATCAAACACATGACGGTTAGGACTACGAGTCAGGCCATGGGAGACCAGGCAGAGAAAATTGGCTCGTTACGTTTAGTGGTACAGAGCGTCTCTGGCTCTCCGATCGAGACCCGAAGGAGGATATAAACTGGGAAAGAAACATGAGGTAATGGATGAGGGATCGTGAGGAGGAGAGTCAACGTCAGAGTTAAAGATCAAGAGGCAACATTAATGATTGTTATGATGACTCGGCAGCAGGAGAACCAGACGTAGACTGGCCTTGAAGCAGAAGTGTGAGAGCAGGCAGGCAGCAGGGGCAGTAGAACCGTCAGGTTGGCCTGAGGCAAGCAGGGAGCAGGAGTAGGACTGCAGGCACGGCGGACAAGAAAGCAATGGGGAGGTGCACGACTGCAAACATAGAGCAGAAGCAAAGAAGCAGAAGAGGGGTAAGCAGGGGTGAGCAAGCAGAAGAGGCAGGGAGGATACGACAGATATATTTTGCTATAAAAGAACCCAAGACACGAAGCTGGGGGAGTGAGAATCAGGGGGCGAGGGTAGTGCAGGTGTGGGGCAGGGGATGGCAGGGAGAACGACCATACATTTTGGACAGGGAGACAGGGTAGCAGAGGAGTCATTGGCTGACGTGGGATGAAAAAGCAACTACACTAATGTACAAGAAGCTGACATTGTAAAACTTTCATCTTTCACTGTTTCTTCATTTGTTTTATTCATTCAGCACTCTCTCACAACAGAGTAATCTCATCATAGATCTCCTAACTTATATTTTCTTTAATTTCTAAGTCTGCCTTTCGGGGCGTCCATTTATTTCTACGTTAAGATGGTTAATATCAACCATGTCGAATTGATTTAGAACCCTGAAGGCTGTAATCATGTCTCATTTCTTCCTTCTCCCTTCCAGTCTAGGTAATTCAGTGATTCAGGTTCTTTCCCAGTAACACACACACACACACACACACACACACAGGAGTCAAGACATGGCATATGTATACAAGGTTGAGACGGAGCAATACGAGCATATAACTCTGTCCCCGTAACACACATATAGTAATCAAAAATAGTAATCACAGGTACCTAATTTAAGCTGTGGGGTTTATAGGCATATATCGTCTGAATATACATAAAGCTGGTGTTACCGGGCTCCGCCCACATGAGGTTACACCACGATTGGAAAGTTACCATCGTCGCGATTGTATCATTGTCAACTAACGAAAGAGGGGCACAACCTCGCCAAAGAGCTTCTTACTACAAAGGGAATCCAAGATTTCCCTGCTACTGATTGTAGCGCATCCCCGAAGCTACAGGAGCCTCATAAAAAGGGTTCTGGGGTTATAAAAGTAATGATATTCAAAAGGTTAAGAGTTGGGGTAACATGAATGTAAAAAATCCCTCCCCATAACACAGAAATAGTCACTGCATACACACACACACACACACATACACACAAAAAAAAGTTAAACGTATTTTCTTAGGAGCGCGCGCGCACGCATTTACACCATCAATATCAAGGGTGCAGACACAGGCACAGTAGTAGCAGAGAGGGCGGGGCTGGTGGTGGTGGCGCGCAGGGCCTGGCGTTGCCTCACCAGCCAAGGGCACGGCCCTGGAGCCTCTCCTGCTGTTTTATTTCCATATTTTGTACATTAGGCCCACCGCCCGTCCAGTCTGGTCCAGGCCGCCAGGCCCGCCCGCGTCCTGCTGCTGGCGCCGGCTTCCCACTCAACCCCAGGTAATACCCTTCCCACATATTACCTGATCTTTTGCTTGCTTACTACGATTCTCATAGGTGGGTTGATTCATTCATACCTTTCAATGAAAAATGTATACTGAAAAAGACGTGATTGACACACTATCCTAACACTAATCCCATCGCTCGAGAAAAAAAAGAAGAAAAAAAAAAGAAAAGCCACGCCAAAGTCGGTGTCGAGCCTATAGATACGGATGTCTTGTCCCCTTGGCGCTGACGAAGGGTCCGCTAAGAATTTTAATACGATTGCGCGATTTTGAGGCCCAGTAGGGAACTTTGGTGAGGATACTGGCCATAGAACAGTACACCTCCAATGCACCAAGACACATCCTTAATGACTGCAAGCGTTGAGGCAGATAGTAACATCCACACGAACCTAGCCACCCCGGCAGTGTTTACATGAGCGGCCGAACCCGTAATGTTCACACGGACTGAGATCCCTTCACAACATCAACGCATCATCAAAAGAGGCTGCAGCCTCAGGCAAAGACGTGCCGATACTCGTTCATTAACGCCAAACCTGACAAATACACATTCTGATTACCATTTCTTGGCTTTATCTTAATTAAATGTGTTCATTTATGAACTCCCGGCCCTATATTTTGATTGTCCTCGAAAATTCCCCTTCAGTAACTACCCATAACATACACGTAAGTATATTAAAGTGACAGAATTAGATTCGTGTCTGGATACAGGAAATCATACTTACCTACCCAGCAGACAAAGAACGAGGTCCGCTGAGCGGGAAACTCGCCGCCACATAGGACATAAACGATAAATTACGATAAATTCATTTCGTATTTATTTAAATAAAAACAAAGAGGGCAAAGCAGCGACGCCATGATCTTCGACAGTTAAGACACTGAAGGAAAGCATAAGAACTGGTCCTGTTCTACCCAATTTTGACGCAAAATTTTGTTGGAAATCTGTTCACGCTATTTATCAATGCATCTGAAGGTCATAAAGCTTTCCTTCCGTTTGTCTGTCAAATGGTTCTTGTCTAATTCTGTGGACAAATCTAAGCGGGTCAGACGAGCACAATGATGGACACAACGTAGTAAACCAATACACCCATCTTCGAAAACGTCATCGTACATCTGTCTCTCAACAATAACATCCAATGACACGTGACGCCGATATGACACATGAAACCCTGCCACATATGCCAGTGATATGTGATACTGTATGACACTGGAATACGTTTACTGAAGACTAACAACACATGAAGCCATCTCAAATATGTATCCATCTGAAGCAGAAAATATGACACTTGACTGAAATGATTTACATTACGTAACACAGTACGCTGGCTGATAAATGACACCATCAAATCCGACACTATATACTGGGATGTCATATGACGTATGACACTACCGACACAACACTCATATATGTCATTTTTTGACACATGACACTGTGTGATATATTAGTGACATCAAACTGATCTTATTTTCCAACGAACGGCATTATGATATGACTTATGACTCTGGCATATGGTACTCTGGGCCACACGAAAATGATTCATGACCACATCAAAACCACGGAATCTATATCTCAGACACGAAAAAAGATCTGACACATTACACCATTTGTGACAGACATAACGCTGCTTAATGCAGAACGTCAGGACAAGACGCACACTGACACGCAGCGACAGCTCACATGACGGTATCTGATTTATGCGACCACCTGAATATTAACATGACGTTCTGATGCCCTACGCATCGTACCACGCGAAGATATGACTAGCAAATAAGACTATGTGAAGCTCATCTAGTTGTTTGGTGCTTGACATGACGTGATATTAAAAGTTATGACGTGATATGACACTAAAGCATATGATATGGTAAGACGCTAAAACATACGACATGATATGACACTAAAACATATGACATTTTATGACACTATAGCATATGGCATGATATGATATTAAAACATATGACCTGATACAAGTATATGACATGATATGGGACTAAACTATAGCATATATGATCCTCTGAGACTGTCTGGCATTAGACACCATACGGCACATGACAGTGATTTATTGAACTGGATGATAAATGACACCATCTGATCTTATTACGTCTGATTCATGATTCTTTGACACATGACACTGATATAAGATTTAACTAAGGTAATTCTCTGACGCACTAAACAGTCTCATACATTACAGTAACTGATATAATAAATTAACTGTTACTTGGCACTCATTCACTTTCTTTTACTCCATATAAACTTCTGACACAAGGCAGAAATATGGAACCCAAAGGAACACAAAGCAATACATACAGCAACAGAGCACTGGGTACCTTTCGAGGCTGTTTGTGAAAATATTCTCGCATAGAACAAAAAAAGTAAATAATATAAAAGTCTGATACATGACAGCGTCTAGCTTATGACACTAATCTGACACATGACACAAACAAGTGAGACCAACTGCCCCAGAGCCCAGCCTTGAACTGAGAGACCCAACTTATCTGTTTCTCTGCCTCAGTCATTGGCTGTCTCTCTGGACCCCACTCGTCAGTATTACAATCGCTCACTCGCCTCTTTTATCTGTCAAATTCATATCTTTACACTGAATTGTGGTTCAAAAAGTTTTCACCGTTCGCTGTACTGACACAAAGACGTAATTCTAACAAACACCCGGTGATGATGCCTCTGATAAAAGATCCTCTATCGCATTTTGGCTTATCTCTTTGTTGGGGAAGACGTGAATATATCTTAGGTTGAGGAATAGACGAAAGACGAGGGTACTTCTCTATAACCCTCGACGTATATCATATTCAGTAAGCATTTAGAAGGATAAGATCATATATCGGAGGATGTATTCAGTCTCTATCTTTCTCCCTCGACCATGGTTGGCTGGTGTGGTCTTTGGTGTTCGCTGAACCGGAGAGGACGGAAGAGTTATGGATTCCCGATGTGAGGAGCAGTTCATGATAAAGCGGTGATCACGCGTGTGTTCACCTCTCCCTTCACCTCCAACTTTTTTTTTAGAGGCATTTTTATTCTACTCTAAAGTGGATGCAAACGTTTTATACATTTTTACATAAATAGAGAGGAAGAGAACACCCAAAAAATCAACCGATAACTGACAGAGCACGAAACCGGACGTTGTATTGCCTAACTTTTACTCTGAATTATTTATGATGTGCTCCATCATTTCAAATCTTCTAGACTACCAGAGCTGAGAGGTGAAAAATGGTCACGGTGGAACCAGGTCTAGGACATGGACCAGTCAGTGTGCAAGGTTATGATAAGACATGCACCATAGGACCCAGACGAGGACCATTTCCCATCACCGAAGCAGATGTTCTCAGCATTACTCATTAGCCAACGACAGCGAGAGGCAGCACCTCGCCATCCTGCCGATGAATGATAGCAAAATTTGACGACTATAAATTACCAAGACACAAATCTTACAGCGCCGTTCCCTGCCCGGGAATGTTTGTTCTCATTATGATGTTTTGTACAGCTGAAGGTCACACGGGTGGCACATAATATATTAGCGAACATAAAGTTCCAATCTGACTCAGTAGCGCGGAGCAGCCCGGACTTAATTGGACAAGTGGGCCGCTTGGCTACACGTCGATGGGTCGCAACTTAGTGAGCGCCCTATTCGGACGTCGGTTGAATTAGCGCTTGAAGCCGCTCAAATATCCGCTTACATTTAGTTCGCTCTGGGGACACTAAGTGAACCCCTTTCAGCTGTTCGTTGCAGTTGAAGTATGGCCGACTCTCCTGTCAGCCGCAACACTGGGCTCGAAGATTAAATGCGGAGGACTCAGCTGGGTATTGGCGGTACAATGTGACCCTCGAGAGCAGCAGGTGACAGCCAAGAGGTCGACAGACAGCTGGAAGAAGTCCCAGGGTGCTCTGGGAACACTCCACTCCGACTGTACTCCCCATAAACAAATGCAGTCAAAACGACAAAGGTTTGCTCCCAGAAGAAAAAAAAAAGTAATATATTTACTCCAGAGCGAAAACTATTCACCCTAAATCGATGATATATTACCCCCAAGTCCCGAAATGAAGCCTAATCACCCCAGCGCGAAAATTATTCACCTCACAACTGAAAGAAAATCCTGACTTACATTTCCCTGCAAGGTTCTCTGCCATGGGAGGAAGGGATTTCGACGCTCCTTAGGTAGTGATCTGTCGGTCCTGGTACTACACCATGATGGTGGCTTCTGCTGTCACCAGTGGACATGACAGTGTACGTCACACACACACACAAACACACACACACACACACACATATATATATATATAGAGAGAGGTGTTAACGGACTCCACTTGTATAACGTTACACCGCAAGAGGAAAGTCACCATTGGCAAGGTTGTATCGCCAGGAGTACAGTCTCATCAAAGAACTTCTCACTCTATAGGAGTCTACATTACCCTGCTGCTGGAAAGAAGCACAGCCTTGGAACTACAGGAACTCCCTGAAAACGGTTCCTCATATATTGCTTCCTTTCCCACTTTGATAATATTTCGTCAGAGAAACATGTCTTGGTGTCTGGCAGATTGCATCGTGTGACGAATAAGCTTCGTCTTTCGTTACAGGGTTCCTGTGTTCTTGAATCAATGCAAATGTTTTCTCCTTTTTTTTTTTTAATTCCTACTCGATTCATGGGCTTACAAGTTGCAGTCTTCTCAGGTGATAGAATCAACAGAGTCTGCCACGTTCATCACACACACTTCTCACCCTTGGCTTTCACATCAGAGGTGATCACAGATAATGGCCTGTGTGCTGTGTCAATGTACATATGTACCTGGGACTGGAGAACGCTGGCTGATGCTTGATGCAACCCCCAACACCTCAACGATGACTTATGTAGTTCCTGGAAGCCCGTCGTTTGCTCCTGTAGCCCTCAGCACCCTGTAGCAGACGCCTTTTGTAACTCCCAGCATCTCATCATCAGCTGGCAGTCGCTGTAGAGACTCTAAAGCGCCCAGCAGGGTAATGTTGCAACGCCCTCCCTCCCTCAGAATCCCATCGATAGCATTTGCAGGTCTCACTGCACCGTCACTGGTTGCTCTTGTTGCCCCATAGCATGACGTCGATTAGTTCTGTAGCTCCGAGCGTCCCGTGGGAGGCTGGTACAAACCCCTCCCTTTCTTATTCCCCTGTCGGTAGCTGCCCTGCCCTCAGTAACCTGACGAGGAATTACAGAAAGGCTTCTGTAGGTCTTAGCGTCGCGTCGGTGGCTGCTAAGGTCATCAGAGTTTCACAGGTCGTTGCTACAGTCCCCTAGCCACTTGTAGGTGGTTGCTCTATCCCCTGGCCACCTGTAGATGTTCCTCCTGGGTACCTGGAGGTGGTCACTGTAGCCCTTTGCCTCCCATTACACCAGCGGCAGGTACTATGGAAGGTGGCAGGAGCCAAGGTGACCTGGGAAGCCTTGCGTTACCACTGCAACAAGACACGTGTGTTTCCTACCAGTGTTTAGGACCGAAAGTTGGACAGACAGACAGACAGACAGACACGAAACACGCCGTCTTTCGAGTGGACGGCAACAACATCACAACTCCTTTAAAATACAAACCTACGAACCGATTAACATAAACTGCCGGCTCGGTGTACCTCCATGAGGGACAAGAAACAGGGAGAGAGAGAGAGAGAGAGAGAGAGAGAGAGAGAGAGAGAGGGGCGCTCCCCCCCCCCTCCAAGTCCATCTCGTCTTCAGCGAGGGACCGCGGCAAACAACTGCCCTCCAGTTCTGCCACAGTGCAGAACAAACAGCGCCTCTCCCACTCGGAGACTCTTGTCGGTCGGCGGAACAACCATGCACACATCCGCAGTAGTGTCGATAGTAATGATTCATTGTCAAGATTACGATCACAGCAGCCGTCTTGGTTTGCACATACCGCACCGTCCGAAGCCGCCCACAATGTCAACAGAGCAGCGTGCGGGGGAATTCTCAGTACTAAGCGCGCTCTCTCTCGTCCGCCCGAAACAACTTTCCCGCGCTTACTAAAGCGATTGCCATTTGTTCTCCGCCGCGGGTGACCGAGGCCGCAAATGAATTAGGAAATTATAAGAACCATTCGGTAAAACTTTGATCTTATGTACTACACACGTAGGGGGAAAAAAATAAATGTTTATGGAAATCAAGGAAGCATATTGTCAATTTTTGCCAGTGTTGACATTTCATGTATGAATACAACGACGCTATTCTCGTTGTATTTCAAGCCTTCGTTAATCTATAAATCTAACTGTATGACGAAGTAATGTCCCTGTTAATACCTCCTACAGAGAAGGAATTAACAGAGGAAATATTTAAATCTCCGACGGAAGACAATATTTTCGGCCCTGTGGCAACACTTGTGATGTGGCTGTTTTGGCGGGAAGCGGCAGGCAGCCCTGGGCCGCGGGGGTATTTTCGGTCGGTCCGCTGCTGCCGGAAGGTAACAGATACACCGTAAATAAACGAATCACCAATAATATACGCCATCATGCCATCTCTGGCTGCATCCCACTTCCACCAGACGGCGACAGAAACTTCGTAATTAACATTTGTACGAGTGACGTCGGCAGCGTCTTCGTCAAGTAGCGTCTTCGGAAGGAGTTGAGTCACACGCCGCTCAATCTCATCTTTCTCGTCTCCAGCTGGTGACGACGACGACGACGACGAGGAAGACGACGACGACTTCCACCCGCGGCTCGGACTGACGTGCTTCGTCCGTCCGGGTGACTAGGAACAGCACTGCCTTGGCCCGGAGGTGATGTACAGTTCTTGCCCGCTGAGGAAGACGGATAAGGACGGTCTGCACGGTAATTATACTCTCCGTAATTACCGAGATCCCGCCGATAATTCAGTCCAATGACGAGGATGGAACACGAAGGTGTGACCTCTGAGGAGAAGGATGGTGCTACACTCGAGGACGACGGTACGACCCTCGAGAACGACGGTACGACCCTCGAGGACGACGGTACGACCCTCGAGGACGACGGTACGACCCTTGAGGACGACGGTACGACCCTTGAGGACGACGGTATGACCCTCGAGGACGACGGTACGACCCTCGAGGACGGTAGTACGATCCTTGAGGACGACGGTACGACCCTTAGGCATGACATCCTGGACTTTTTCCTTGATCCTTAAGAGTCGTACTGTAGAGTACACGGGGTCATTCTGAAGTCCATGAGGTGGGGACACTGGGATCGTCCGTCCGTCCGTCCGTCCGTCCGTTCTGGCAACAGACAGCAGCTGTTCACATGGGCCCCCCTCCTCCCCTCCCCTCCCTCTTGCTGCTGCTGTTGCTGCAGTTCACCTGCTGCTGCTGCTGCCACTCACCTGGTCCCCTCTCCCCACTCCTACCGCTACCGTCGATTACCTGGACCCTCCTTCCACTGCTACTGCTGCTGCTGCTGCTGCTCCACTTGTGAAGGTCACGCCCCTTAAAGGGGCCTCTCTTTTGGAGGTGTATCCCTCCCCACCCCCCAACACAGAGACACCTGTCCCCCCCCCCCCACCACTTACCACCACAAAAAGGAGCAATATAAACATGAATGTCTCTCCCTCTACACAAGCTTGCCCACGTTATGTGCGCACGATGAATTGGGTAGTAGTAGTAGTAGAAGACGAAGAAGAAGAAGAAGAAGACGAAGACGAAGAAGAAGAAGAAGAAGAAGAAGAAGAAGTAGTAGAAGTAACAATAGTAGGTAGCAGAAGAAAAAGAAGAAGAAGATGAAGAAGGCCTGTCTCTCAGAGTCTCAAATGACGGCAACAGTCTCGGCCTATCTCTCTCACCTACCCACCCACCCACCCACCCTAAACCTCTTCCACCCCCCCCTCCCCAGTCCGCCGTCCACCATCCCCACTCTCCCCCTCCCCTCCCTCCGCCCCCTCCCACCCCCATCAGCCTCGTCCATCGGGAACATTACATATACTTGACCGACCAACGCGACGCTGGAGCCGGATGAGTCCCCTGGCGTTGGCCACTAATTAAGACATTCTGATACAAGACACACAGCACGCCCGGCCCCGGCCACCTTCTGCAAACGTGTTGGCCATTTGGGAAGCTCCTTCATTTTATGCCAGGAGCCGAACCTCCTTCCTCCCCTCTCGTCCTCCTGACGAAGGAGAGAACGTGCTGCTTCAAACCATCGCTCCACCTGCAGCTCTAGTGACGTGGGTGCGGTCCGTAGACCTTTCCATAACATTATGGAGGCCCTTCACCCGATAGGCAAGAGGTGAGAGAGAGAGAGAGAGAGAGAGAGAAAGAGAGAAAGAGAGAGAGAGAGAGAACTAAAGAGTCATTCGGTGTTGATAGGCAGCGGCTGGCGAGGTTAGAGGCAAGGCCCGGGAAGGCTATGAATGACTTGCTGTGACTATCACCAAACACAGGCTGGCCCTGGGCCCGCCCCTCCTCCCCTAACCCCCACCACCCAGGGCTCGCCCCTCCTCCCACCACCTCCACCACCCAGGTACCGCCCCCCTCCCCTCATCCCCACCACCCAAGGGCCGCCCTCCCCCCTCCCCTCTCCACCATCACCACCTCCTACCCAGTGGCCATCTCTCCCCCTCCCTCCATCATCCTACCCACCCAGGGCCCACTCCTCCCCTCTACACCCCACCCAGCCCAGACCTCATCAACAGATCTGTTGATGACTGCCCTGGGGGGAGGGGGGTTGATGATGACTGGAGGAGAGATGGAGGGGTTGTTGATGGGTGGGGTGAGAGGGTTGTTGATGGCTTGGGAGGGAAGGGGGAGGGGGTAGTTGATGCTTTTTGAAGGGAGTGAGGGAATGAGGTTGATTTTAAAGCTAAGACGAACGCTACTGAACATCAGATCCAAATCTAACATCAACGTAGAATCAGTCAAATTCCTGCCAATTCGAACGTCAATTTTTTTCTAAGTCAGGGTAAGTAAGACTCTGATGTAACTTCAGAATGCAAGTCAAAGTTAGCCACAGACAACTTTACCGTCAATAGTTTTTTGGACTTGAAGTTACGAAAGACCAACGAAGTTGAAGTCAGATGATATGTTGCGCTTAATACAAAATTCAGTGGCAAAGTTGACCATGGATGATGTTAGACCCAAAATGACGTCAGTTGATGTCTCTGCTACTGAGTGTAGCGCAGCCTTGGAGGTGCAGGAGACCTGGGAAAGGGGTGGGAAAGGGTCCTGGTGTTGTAACCTCGCATCCCTGAGGCCTTTTAAATGAAATGGGTCCTAAGGATCCATAATAACAATACATACGTCATGTTATTTGAAAGAATTTAAAGGATGTCAAAAACTGAAGCCTGTGTGTGTCATGTTATTCAGGTGGCCTACACTTCTACTCTTCTAAGGTCTTTTAGGAAATCCTTCAGAAACTCGCACGCACATTTGAATCTATCTCTCCCTCACGCCTGCCTGCTGGATACAATCACATCTCACAGAGTCAAACCAGAAACTTCGACGACTGGCATAAAAATCATACATGTTAAGAGAAACACAGTACATCATATATATATATATATATATATATATATATATATATATATATATATATATATATATATATTTAATCTTAAAACTGAGGTCAAACTTAAATCAAAATCAGTAATAAAAAGAATTCAGCTTTACACAGCGAAGAAAGATCTTGACATCTGTTCCCAAGAAATTAGTCAGAACGTTCACACATCTGCAGATCTGCGAGTCTTTACGGAACCTGGGTATGTACACCAGATGAAAACATAATGAGGTAAGAGACACCGCACAATTTAATGAGGAGACACGACACGTTCCTGAGTGAGGAGGCAGAGAGACGTCACCGATGAGGAGACACGAGTCGCTGCAAGTAAGATGAAAACAAAACGACTGATAAAGTCTCTTTACGACATAAATGTCCCTGAGTTTTATTCCTCTCCGCGAGAGGCGTGTGTTCCTCCCTCAGCTGGGGACTAACTCTCGCTGGAGTGCTTGGATCCCCTTCTACCCTCCGCCTCTGCAGCAACTAAGCACATCATCCACATTCGACTCTGGATGAATTCCTATAATCCCCAGAATACTCGCATATCCATGAGTGGATTTAGAGGGAATATGCACACCAATAATTGGTATATAATCTAATATAAATCATCCCTCTTAAAGTGTCTGCGAATCAAAATGTACAACCCATGTCCCTGCCCTTTCAAACTGTCGTCAGTTCATTACACTATCATCGTAAATTCTCCATATGTAATATGAACACTCACCATAACCACTCTTTAGAAAAATTATTACGGTGGGATGAAGGTACGTAATGCCAACGGTCACTGATATGTATGTATGGTACAGACTCGTGTAAGTGTGCATTAATGTGTGAAGGAGATCCAGGTATGCATGTATTAAAGCCTGTTCGTATGCACGGAGGCAGCCAGCTGTGTATTTATGAAGTAAGTTAGTGGGCAGGCAAGTGACAAGTGTATTGGGTCCACAGAGAGAGAGAAAGAGGTTGACCAAGAATGGACAATTGTGACCAGACCACAGGTTCCCTTGGAATTGGCAACTTGTATCCTTCGGAGGTCTGAATAAGGCAACTGTTTCCTCCTCGGGAGAGGCTCACAAGGGTATGGCATCTGTGTCCTTCAGGAGAGGTTCACAAGGGCATGGCAACTGTTCTTCGGGAAAGGTTCATAAGGATATGGCAACTATGTCTTCGGAGGGGTTGTCCAAGAATATGGAAATGTAATAATGACGAAGAACTATGATGTTGGTGGAGGCAGGGAAACGCATAACACAGAAATGAACGGGAGGGATTCTGAAGTACAGGTGCTAGGCAATTCTGAGACACACTCAGCTTGTCAGAGTCAGGGAGGGTGTATAGGTGTGGGAAATCGGGGCAAGTGGGTGTAGCTAGTGTGAGTTTTAGAGAGAGACACACACACAAGGCGTGCAGGTGGTGGTGTAGTGTGTGTTTGCGTAGAGGAGGCTGCAGAGTGTGGTAAAAGAGTATGGCAGAGTGCGTTAGCGGGTGAGTGAGTTGGAGGTTGCATCGTGCGGTAGAGTGCGTTGGGCCAGCGTTCGAGTGGTGGTTGTGGTGTGCAAGAGGTTGAAGTTTATGATACAGAGAGTGATGGAGTGCGTGGCCAAGCGTGCGGTAGAGCTTGTGGTCCTACCTTCATCTGTGACAGATAACTGCTCGTTATTTACCTGCCAAAGAAAAGAGAACATTTGTTAATGATAGCTTTAAACAAAAGAAAAATGGCACTTTCATTAAGTAGGTGATGTAACGCAATTATAATCACAACATCGACAGTTGGTAAACTTGCGCAGGAAATTTCTTGAAAGTAATCAGAAAATGTGTTTGCTAAATCTCTCCCACACAGGGACAGGTCAGGTATCTACCACGTTCTCCTTCTCCGTAGGTGCTCTTAAGTCATAGGTACTAGGAGGCAGGTACTGTATCCTTATATGACGCTATGGCAACAACCTTTCCCCTCTCTGATCCCATCCACAAATTCCGGACACTGTCGCACCCACCCTTCCCCAACACGAACCCCATCGTCAAGACCCGGACACTATCGCACACAGACACACACCACGACCCGCCTCACCCCTTACAAAGCCCTCCTCCTGTCACTGTGGGCCATGTTGCTTCATCAGGGGCAGAAATCACTACACACACACACACACACTCACACATACCCCAGCCACAGACACCGTAATATCTTTCTCATCTGATGACTATGACCAACCAAGGTACTATGGACGTCGGTCGTCCCTGAGGACGTGAACCTCTCGGGCATGAAACAATGGCTGAGACCACAGTCGCAACACGTACCTCATCAGGTTGGATGGGGCGTGGAGAGGCAGGCGCACCTACAACAACGCTACGAGGCCCCGCCACCCGTCCTAAACTTCTTCTCACCATGTGTAACTAGTGGGGACCTCATCATGCATCCTGGTCACTCCCCTACCCGGAGACTTGCCCTCGTAAAGTATACGACTGACGGAAAGTAAAGTCCTTCACACTATAAATGTGGCTCATTACGATACCCTGGGTTAATCACGGTCACTGCCACAATACCAGAAATACAAAACTGGTGATGTGATATATTTTTTTTTTTAGTCTAATGAATACGATGGTTTCAACGCCCTGGCCTTTTTTGATACCTAAGGGTCGTACCGTCGTGCTCAAGGGGGTGCTAGACTAAATAACGACGATTTGGAGTCAGCGCAACAGGCACGAGAGATCAGGGAAAAAGTCACGCATCATCAGGCAATGCAGACCGCATACTGAACACCTTCACACCAGGGATCATTAAATTCTGACCGGGACACTGCTAAGAATTACACACCATACGAATCTCTTCTTTCACACCATCACTGCTGACGTTAAATTAAAAGCAAGCATCCCAGGTGAATAGATAGATAGTTGTGATTTTAGTAAAACTACGAACATGACACAGGAGAATAGACAACATTAATGGGGATTACATCTGACAACACACAGACATAACCTAGCCAATGAGGATTCGCCTGCAAGTACACCAGCCAATAAGGGATGAATAAAATCTAACGCCACCATTAGGAACAGACATAACACTACGTCAGCCGATTGGAGGAGCCACTATAGATGCTCATCAACCAATAGGAACCAATAGCATATATGCTCACTAGCCAATGGCAAATCGACACAGAGGGACGTCTTCCAATAGCAGTCAACAACACATTCGCTCATCAGCCAATAGCAAACGAAAAGTAGATACGCCAACCAGTAGGAGTCAAACACAGACGTAAACTGGCCAATAGGAATCGACATGGAAGTTCGTCAACCAATGGGAATCGACGCAAAATTATGAGAGCCTATGAGGAACAAGGATGTGTTCCTTACCTCGGGGAGGTAACCAAGGCCAGCAAGCAAATACATCCGGTTACCACAAGCTGTAACGCCGTACGGCAATAACCAACTACGTCATCCTTGAAAATAAAATCCTCATCATAATTATCTTACTAATAATGATAATGATAATAATGATAATGAATTCTGGTATTCTCTAACTCAGCAGGAATTCCAGCGCCCATACAAAACTGGTCCATATTTTTGTCCAGCCTCTCCGAAACCCGCACTCTAAACACACTCATAACGAACTCGCAACACACACACACACACACACACACACTTGAAACACACAACGCACCCGTCACACGCAAGAGAGTCAGTTACACACGCACGCACTTCTCTTACTTAACACACCCCACAAACAAGACATTCGACACACTTCCAACGTACTCAGCGTCGAGAGTGCGCGTCAGTGCGCACCTTGACGGTGAAGTATGGTCAAGCAGAGAAAGAGAGGTAAACAGTGTGGGATGCTGCTTCATGGCAGTGTCCCACTTGGCCACACGGTGACAGTGTCCTACATGGCCATTTGGTGACAATGTTCCACATGGCCACACTTTAACAGAGCCCCACATTGCCACACGGTAACAGTTCCACATGTTACCTTTTTCTTGTGTTTCTCCCAATAGTTTTACCTTGCACACTTTCAATGTTCTTATGCCATTGGGTTTAATAAGTTTTCCAATTTCACAAATCCACTGATGTGATATTTCTTGATACTAAAACTTTATATATATATATATATATATATATATATCAGGCGAAGGACTAAATGTGTTCCTTTGCCAGACTAGCGGCGACGTGGGTGACTGATGGAAGGCAGAGCGCTAAGCTAGGCTACGCGGGCGATACACAACACATCACAGCTCTGAATTATGTATGACTCATGCGACACTTTAAGGCGTGACTTTTGGCATGCCGAAAATAAATCAATTTGATCCTGCGATTGTAATACACGTTCTACATTCAGCAAGACCCGTCTCGGCCTACGGGCAGAGAGACGGGAGAGTGTCCTCTACAGCGCGTCTCTAGAGGGACCGATTCCCTTCAGCGCGTCGGAAAATATGACTCTCATATCGTAGTGAAGATGATTCAGGCATTTCTGAGGTACCTGAAGCTCGCCCGGGCGGAACATATAGGTGAGGCGTCCACTACAGGACGAGGAATTATGACACGCGCGGATGAATTATGAAGAGTCGTTCCCAAGGGCTCCTTCCTGCTTCTTACCAGATTTCAAAAACTTTAGATAAAATTCTTAAAAGAAAATGATGCGCTAAACCCATCCTTAAACTTGTACCCTCGACTGGGCATTAAAAGCCTTCAAGCAAGGGCGACATTAGATGACAAAACGGGAAAGGAAAAAAAAAAAAGGCAATCACAACTTGAAAGAAATACGTAGTAAAGTATTTACCGAAAGAGATGAACATTGTTTCCGAAATCGTTCCGTCGGACTACTAAATCTTCGTTCGGCTCGGACACATGTATGGCAAGTCAGCGACTATGATAATTTTTACGACTGGTAGTTTAACATTTAATGCGGCCCGGTGTCGGACCCAGCAGCCTTCACGATGTTCAGCTTTACCGCCCTCTCGTAAGATGTAACGCAGGCGAACGCCTCTCCAGCGGTTGAGGGGCGAAGGGCATGATGGCGGCGGCGGCGAATGCCCAGCGGAGGCGATAATAAGCCGATAAAAGACGATGATGGAGGACATGGAAGAGCCCAATGACAAAGCGAAAAGTCGTTTTCCAGCCGAAGAATAATACAGTAAAGTCATGTCGAGGTTAGGCTATGGCCGCGCATACCAAGTGGGGGAGGGGGAACTCTCGTCGCCCCCTCTCCCTCCCTCCCTCCCTCTCTCTCTCTCTCTCTCTCTCTCTCTCTCTCTCTCTCTCTCTCTGACGGCTAGCCGCGCGGTAAGCCAGCACTTCAGTGGCTGTTGAGGTTCACTCCTTTGACCTACGTTGCCTCTCCCACACTCGGGCTGTTGGCATGCAGTGGACAAAATAACAATCTCTCCACCTCACACGCAACTATTGACAAACATGTAAGGCACAAAACTTGTTCTTCGTTGCTTTATGTTTTTCATGCGGTTAGCGCAACGCGTTAGCCCTGCCTTTTTTGACAAAACCTCGTCATAGGAAACTCGTAACGAAGCATCTCTCTCTCTCTCTCTCTCTCCGTCGCCGCCTCGCACACTCTCCGCTCCCGGCTAGGAACACTTGCCGTGCTAAAAGGGGATACTGCCGCACTAGGAGGGGGCACTGCTACGCTAGGAGGGGATACTGCCACGCTAGGAGGGGCGCTGCTGTGATAGGTGGGATGCAGCCACGCTGGAAAGGAACACTGCTGTGTTAAGAGGGGAGGGGGGGGTACCTGTACGCAAGGGGGAGGAATACTGCTATGCTACAAGAAGGGAATGCTGTGCTTGAAGGGGCAATGCCGCGTTAGGATAAGGGGCACTGTCGGGCTAAGAGGAAATACTGCTGTGCTAAAATCGGACACAACCGCGCTAGGAGGAGCCAATGCTGTGTGCTGGGAGGGGACACTGCCGTGCTAGGAAGGGGCATTACAGCACTAGGAAAAGGCAGTCAGGGCTATAAGTGGAACTGCCGCGGGGAAATGCAACACCAGTGAGAACACTGGCACATCAGCAGGGGCACCGACATACCAGTTGGGACACTGTCCCATCGCTAGGGTTGGTGAGGCTATAGAAAACGTGTATATGTATGTAAATAGATAAATAGATAAATAAGCATATATAGTTGAATCGAAAGACAAACAGCGACAAGATATATTGTGTGTGTACGGGGAGTGAGTTCTAAGCTTGTGGGGCTACATCTCTTCAATCTTTTACACCATCATACAACTTTTTTAAACTTCTGAATGCTGTCTATATACGCTATTCCTTTATCAAATTCATTCCATTCACTCACCATCCTTGTACTGTAAACGTACTTCTTTACATACCATTTGACGAAGTTTCTTGCTTGATTTCATGATGAGTCCTCTGGCTGTTTTATTCCTACATCTTCCGAAGAACTGTTCACAGTCCACTTTATCAACCTTGTTTAAAAACCTGATGGTTGAGGTCAGTTCACCCCTCACCCTTTTCTCTTCCACAGTGGGCAACTCAGTTCTCTTCGTTCCTGTATCATCTTTGTTGTGCTCCTCTGCACCTTCTCTATTAGCTCTTTGTGCTTCTTCAGGTGCCATGACCAAACTTGAGAAGCAGATTCTAGTTTTGGTCTTACGTAGGACGTGAACAGCCTGCTGAATATTTCCTTATCCGTGAACTTGAATGCAATTCTAATATTTACCGACAGTCAGTTGGTCTCCTTAACTATTCTCCTGAGGTGGGACTCGGGCGACAGGTTAGGGACGATGTCGACTCCCAAGTCCCTCTCTCACACACATTGATTCATGCGGCTTATATCCTGTTGTGTGTGTTTGTGTGTGTGCATAATAGAGGGTCACCGTACGAGTGACGCCTCAAGTGGTAGATCTCCACACTCGGTGGGACACAGCCATTTAAGTGGTAGACCTCTAGAACAGGAGATAGATGGTGCTAGAAAGTAGAACTCCGGTAAGTGGGACAGTGTCACTGTATTAAGAGACGGACCTCCACTTTAGCTGGGGCGATACTACGTTAGAATAATGACTGTCAGTACCAGAAGAGGGAACCTTATGCTTAACCCTTGAGCATGACGATATGACTTTTGGGTATGATGGCCCTAGCCTCAGAACTGACCCGTAAGGGTCATATCAAAGGCCAGGGGCATCACACACTTGAGTCGTACCGTCGTGCTCAAAGATCGGATATTCGTGCTTAGGGATCGTACCGTCGTGCTCATGGAACGTACCGTTGTGCTCAGTTGGTCAAGATAATGTCAAACAAAGAATTCTATTGTAAGAACATTCTGGTGAAAGAATACGGAGGATGGATCACCTTGTTGACAAAGACAGGATCCGCGGTGCTGAACGGGGAGGAACGGACCATCTAAGAGACAAGGAACGGACCATCTAAGAGACAATGGCCAAGCTAGGGCCCGGAGAATCTTTTTAAGAACAACCAAATATTTCCAGAAAGATGAAACTAATGCATCATTTGCTTTATATAATGATGAGTAAAACTCAAAGTGAATACATCATATGGAGAAGGGAAACTGTTGGGGACCACCACTGTTGACGGTCCTCAGAATATTTCTCAGAATCTACCGAAATTTACGACCTTTTAAGATGATTGTCATCAATCAGTCGGTAAGGAGAGGTTACACTCTAATCCCAGTGACTGACGATGACAGACAAATAATACTGATAGAAACTTTATATAATGAACACAGAGGGAACAGGACATGAGAATCTGTCTACACAACCCCAGTCTTCACGGCGCAGGGACATCCAGACAATGTATGCGGAAGGATACCTCGTAAAGATATGTCTGGAAAGGGAGATTTCTCTGGAAAGGGAGATTTCACAATGTAAGGAATGTTAATCGGGTACTCTGGCTCCTCTTTCGCAATTGCTTGAGCTGTAAGGTTACAAGTGACCGCTGTGAGTCGCCATTGCTTCGTGTTGCAGTGAATATATACCGTTTTCTGTCGTCGTACCGGTAATTTTGCGGAAAATAGATGCCCCGCTGCTGATGACAAACAGAGGAGGCACCAACAGTAGCCCGGCGGTACTCCGGAAGTTCTTTAGGGCCGGCAAATCACCAGCCACAACCACAGGTCCCACCCACCTACCTGGCCGGACCGTGGACCTCTCCAACCCCTCACCACTGCCAGATCGTCTTGCTCCTCTCAGAACCATTCTCCCATTTTTTGCGTGTGTTTATCTTTTCCATGAAAACAATGGCTGATGGTGGTGATGTCACCTAGAGCAGGTTGGTCTGGGTCGCCCACCAGTCAGCCAGTCAGCCAGCCAGCCAACCAGCTAGCCGCCGAGCCGAGCCGGCCTGGTGTCCCGGCACGTCTCACTCACCGGCCTGGCTGGAGATGCTTGTGGTAGGCCTAAGAGGCGTCGAGTGTGGTGGTGGTGGGATGAGGGAAGGAGCATCCAGATCCTCCACCCATCCAGACCGCCTGCTCCCTGGAACCCGAAACCCAGACCCCCCCGACAACCTATCCTCCCTCTCTCTCTATCTTTGCCTGGTCCTTCAGACCCGTCATCAGCCGGTAACCAATACGTACATGGTATACATATGGGCGCATCGGCAGTACCATGTGCACCACAGAAGACCATGGTTCTCACCTTACCGATGCTACGCATATCAAGACCATGTCTACCAGAATTTCACCATGTAAGTCGCAGCAATACCGCTGTGGTGCCATGTGTACCTCATTAATACCATGCGAACCACAGCAGTACCAGAGAGTTAGAAAAATGCCATGTTGATACCAGTAGCAGCACAACAAAACTACAAGTGCCGACACTAGACCATACCGCAGCCTGTCAAGAGAGAGAGAGAGAGAGAGAGAGAGAGAGAGAGGCATGTCCTGATACAGGATGTTCGATGATCCTTGGGTTCCTCTTCTCCTCTGCTCGCCCTGCGGGGCACGACTCTGACCCCTGGGCGCGTGTCAATCACACGGGCCCGCGTGGGAAAGGCCAGATATCCCTCACCAGACCCCGCTACAGTCCCTTGACCTTGACCCCTGAACCCCTTTGACCTCTCACCTGCGCTTCACGACTCGAGCCCCTCGAGTGAGTCCATCAGGAGAAAATTATAGCGAGCGGGAATTCTCCGGCGTACCCAAGATGGGTAATCGGACACGCTGGGTCGAGGAGCCATGCATGATCTGACCCCGCGAGGCTTGACTTATTGCCATAATTACAATGGTCGGGATTATCTGAGGCCCCAAAGATGTCCCTCACACGCTGGGAATCGCCCAGCGAGAAAACCCGAAGAAAATTCTCTTGTGAAACGAGGAAAAAATGTTCCCAAGTGCGAGACGAAGGTTGAGAAAAGAAAAAAAAAAAATTTTTTGATAGTCTTATTGCGTGTCTTAGGATGGCGATAGCTTGGTAATAGATGGGGAATAATGGTTGATGAAGAGGGTTCTTCTTCTTCTTTTTTTCATATATTTTTTTGGGGAAGATTTGTTGTCGGGTGTAGCGGGTGGGTGAGGTCAGCATCGTCCCATAGCCACAAGCCCAGGGATGGATGGGGGCTGGCTAGCTAGAGGTCCGTGAGGCCACGACCCACGCCCGATCCTTGCCCGGCTCGGAACTCCTGATGATGGGACTAGAGTCAATATTGGGAGAGCGGGTGTGGCGGCTAATGCTACAGCCCAGAGCCCGTGGCCAGCCAGCCACACAGCCACACACAGCCTCCTCATGGGATCTTCCTTTGGGATAGAGGTGCTTGGGATGGTGCGCGATCCCTATGTTAGTGCAACCACCATCCCAGACACAGGCGTGTGTGATTTCTGCTTGGGATTACTATTTGTGTGTTGCTGGGAAAGAGTTTCATTCCGAAACACATTTACTGTTGATGAATTATATGAAACATATGTCAGACCAACTATGGAATCTGTTCAGGTCCCCTTCTAAGCTAGTGTAATCCTCCTCTGCTCTTACCCTTCCCTCATGACTCTGGCATCATCTACAAACATATTCAAACAGAAAGTCCAATCCCTCTGACGAATCATTCACGTGAATCATACAATATCCTATCAAACGAAACATCAGTGACTTGTTTTCAAACCCCGGTGTTCGACGTGCTGCTCCAGCCTGAAAGAACCCCTGCCCAGCCAACACAGGTGGTGTACTGAACCAGCCTGAACCCCTGCCTCGCCAACACAGAGGTCCGCCAACACCAGGCGTTGCGATTCCATATTCTACTCAGACAACATCGAGTCACAGGCCATCAGATCCTTGGCAGGCGATAACCGCCTTTAATCAACTGGTCAACAAGCTGTATAGAAACCGATGAGAGTATTACAGTCGGTGATATGAAATCCTGAGAGAGAGAGAGAGAAAGAGAGAGAGAGAGAGAGAGAGAGAGAGAGAGAGAGAGAGAGAGAGAGAGAGAGAGA